>JAVDOI010000047.1:1182714-1192714 GCA_032191485.1 Leptoclinus maculatus | reverse complement strand
TCGGCTACATCAGTGGGAATATCTCAAACATGTTAACACATTTACGCCGACATCACCCCAGTGTGGCAGTGGGTGAAGCTAAACGAAAACCTGGAGCAGCACACGCGCTTCAAACTCTCCCCGAAGATTTAAGCAGCTGTTCCCTGCTGATGAGGGAGTTTTGTACAAGAAAACAAAAGCACAAGTAGAGAATCACATGTCCGAGGCACCCGCTGCTGCTCTGACAACGGGGGCTACACAACTCTACCTGACTGTAACACACATTACCTCATCACTGAATGAGATGAAGAGTCATGTTCTTCAGACACAACGCTACCTGACTGTAACACACATTACCTCACCACTGAATGAGATGAAGAGTCATGTTCTTCAGACACAACACTACCTGACTGTAACACACATTACCTCATCACTGAATGAGATGAAGAGTCATGTTCTTCAGACACAACTCTACCTGACTGTAACACACATTACCTCATCACTGAATGAGATGAAGAGTCATGTTCTTCAGACACAACTCTACCTGACTGTAACACACATTACCTCATCACTGAATGAGATGAAGAGTCATGTTCTTCAGACACAACGCTACCTGACTGTAACACACATTACCTCATCACTGAATGAGATGAAGAGTCATGTTCTTCAGACACAACGCTACCTGACTGTAACACACATTACCTCACCACTGAATGAGATGAAGAGCCATGTTCTTCAGACACAACACTACCTGACTGTAACACACATTACCTCATCACTGAATGAGATGAAGAGTCATGTTCTTCAGACACAACGCTACCTGACTGTAACACACATTACCTCACCACTGAATGAGATGAAGAGTCATGTTCTTCAGACACAACGCTACCTGACTGTAACACACATTACCTCACCACTGAATGAGATGAAGAGCCATGTTCTTCAGACACAACACTACCTGACTAACACACATTACCTCACCACTGAATGAGATGAAGAGTCATGTTCTTCAGACACAACGCTACCTGACTGTAACACACATTACCTCACCACTGAATGAGATGAAGAGTCATGTTCTTCAGACACAACGCTACCTGACTGTAACACACATTACCTCACCACTGAATGAGATGAAGAGCCATGTTCTTCAGACACAACGCTACCTGACTGTAACACACATTACCTCATCACTGAATGAGATGAAGAGCCATGTTCTTCAGACACAACGCTACCTGACTGTAACACACATTACCTCACCACTGAATGAGATGAAGAGCCATGTTCTTCAGACACAACGCTACCTGACTGTAACACACATTACCTCATCACTGAATGAGATGAAGAGCCAAGTTCTTCAGACACAACGCTACCTGACTGTAACACACATTACCTCACCACTGAATGAGATGAAGAGTCATGTTCTTCAGACACAACGCTACCTGACTGTAACACACATTACCTCATCACTGAATGAGATGAAGAGTCATGTTCTTCAGACACAACGCTACCTGACTGTAACACACATTACCTCACCACTGAATGAGATGAAGAGTCATGTTCTTCAGACACAACGCTACCTGACTGTAACACACATTACCTCACCACTGAATGAGATGAAGAGTCATGTTCTTCAGACACAACGCTACCTGACTGTAACACACATTACCTCACCACTGAATGAGATGAAGAGTCATGTTCTTCAGACACAACGCTACCTGACTGTAACACACATTACCTCACCACTGAATGAGATGAAGAGTCATGTTCTTCAGACACAACGCTACCTGACTGTAACACACATTACCTCACCACTGAATGAGATGAAGAGTCATGTTCTTCAGACACAACACTACCTGACTGTAACACACATTACCTCATCACTGAATGAGATGAAGAGTCATGTTCTTCAGACACAACACTACCTGACTGTAACACACATTACCTCATCACTGAATGAGATGAAGAGTCATGTTCTTCAGACACAACACTACCTGACTGTAACACACATTACCTCATCACTGAATGAGATGAAGAGTCATGTTCTTCAGACACAACGCTACCTGACTGTAACACACATTACCTCATCACTGAATGAGATGAAGAGTCATGTTCTTCAGACACAACGCTACCTGACTGTAACACACATTACCTCATCACTGAATGAGATGAAGAGTCATGTTCTTCAGACACAACGCTACCTGACTGTAACACACATTACCTCACCACTGAATGAGATGAAGAGTCATGTTCTTCAGACACAACGCTACCTGACTGTAACACACATTACCTCATCACTGAATGAGATGAAGAGTCATGTTCTTCAGACACAACTCTACCTGACTGTAACACACATTACCTCACCACTGAATGAGATGAAGAGCCATGTTCTTCAGACACAACGCTACCTGACTGTAACACACATTACCTCACCACTGAATGAGATGAAGAGTCATGTTCTTCAGACACAACGCTACCTGACTGTAACACACATTACCTCACCACTGAATGAGATGAAGAGTCATGTTCTTCAGACACAACGCTACCTGACTGTAACACACATTACCTCACCACTGAATGAGATGAAGAGTCATGTTCTTCAGACACAAAGCTACCTGACTGTAACACACATTACCTCATCACTGAATGAGATGAAGAGTCATGTTCTTCAGACACAAAGCTACCTGACTGTAACACACATTACCTCACCACTGAATGAGATGAAGAGCTACGTTCACTCAGGTATAGTTCCATCATTGTTCATACTACAATGATGATGGAGAAGATGTAAGTAACAATACTACATTACATTTTTTACCCCAGAAGATGGGTCACTCAGGTATAGTTCCATCATTGTTCAAAGTCAAAGAATAGCTTTATGATGTTAGTTTTAATGAATAAATATATTTTAAAATCAAGTACGTTTCTCTGGCATTTATAGTTTTCTACTGTATTGAAAACGTACCGAAACGTACCGAACCGTGGATTTTGTGAACCGTTACACCCCTACCTGATAGGGTGAAAGACCTCCGACTGTGTCCTTCCTTGTTGTTGATTGATTCCCACTGAGCTCCATATTGTGTTTTTATCGACCGGGTCAATCAATGTGGACATCTCGCTGTGTGTGTGTGTGTGTGTGTGTGTGTGTGTGTGTGTGTGTGCGCGTGTGTGTGTGAGCCACAGGTAACACACTCTCTTGATTGGCTGAGTAAATCAAGACTGATGAGAGGTCAGCAAAGAAAATGTTCACACACACACACACACACACACACACACACACACACACACACACACACACACACACACACACACACACACACACACACACACACACACAATCAGGCAGGTCTCATGAAATCATCTGGAGGTGTGTGTGTGTGTGTGTGTGTGTGTGTGTGTCTGTTAGTAGCAGATACCAGGAAACGCAGTAATCATGCAATAATGTCTCCTCTGACCAACATGAAGTGACCTGCTGATTGTATCTCCACTACAACACACGTAATCTCAAGTACTACACTGTTGTACAACGGGCTGAGGGAATACTAGAGATATCACACCAGTATCTGTAGAAGATCCTGTTCTGATGCGGAGAACTTCCATATGTGTTGTGTTTTAAACTACACGTACCTACTAGTTATTTACTACTGGCAGAATTTGTGAAATGGTGGAACTTGTAACCTACAGGTACAAAATATGAAGTATTAATATAAATTATAAACCACTGGTAGAGTACATTACTAGTAAAATGTTTACAAGTTCTAATGGTATAACTTCTAAGCTACTGATATAATTTATATTCTACTGGTAGAACTTATGAACTACTGGTAGAACTTATGAACTACTGGTAGAACTTCTGAACTACTGGTAGAACTTCTGAACTACTGGTAGAACTTCTGAACTACTGGTAGAACGTATGAACTACTGGTAGAACTTATGAACTACTGGTAGAACTTATGAACTACTGGTAGAACGTATGAACTACTGGTAGAACTTATGAACTACTGGTATAACGTATGAACTACTGGTATAACTTCTAAACTACTGGTAGAACTTCTAAACTACTGGTAGAACTTCTAAACTACTGGTAGAACTTATGAACTACTGGTAGAACTTCTAAACTACTGGTAGAACTTCTAAACTACTGGTAGAACTTATGAACTACTGATAGAACTTCTAAACTACTGGTAGAACTTATGAACTACTGGTAGAACTTCTAAACTACTGGTAGAACTTCTAAACTACTGGTAGAACGTGTAACTTGTGAGTCTGAGTCACATCCTACTGGTAGAACTCATAAACTGCTGGTATCATGAATGACTTAAGGGTAGAACCCACTAGTACAACACACAGACAACTGGTCCAACCTGTAAACTACGAGTATAACTACAACACCTGTAAACTACGAGTATAACTACAACACCTGTAAACTACGAGTATAACTACAACACCTGTAAACTAAGAGTATAACTACAACACCTGTAAACTACGAGTATAACTACAACACATGTAAACTACGAGTAGAACTACAACACCTGTAAACTACGAGTAGAACTACAACACCTGTAAACTACGAGTATAACTACAACACCTGTAAACTAAGAGTATAACTACAACACCTGTAAACTACGAGTATAACTACAACACATGTAAACTACGAGTAGAACTACAACACCTGTAAACTACGAGTAGAACAACAACACCAGTAAACTACGAGTAGAACTACAACACTTGTAAACTACGAGTATAACTACAACACCTGTAAACTACGAGTAGAACAACAACACCAGTAAACTACGAGTAGAACTACAACACTTGTAAACTACGAGTATAACTACAACACCTGTAAACTACGAGTATAACTACAACACCTGTAAACTACGAGTAGAACAACAACACCAGTAAACTACGAGTAGAACTACAACACTTGTAAACTACGAGTAGAACTACAACACCTGTAAACTATGAGTAGAACTACAACACTTGTAAACTACGAGTATAACTACAACACTTGTAAACTACGAGTAGAACTACAACACCTGTAAACTACGAGTAGAACTACAACACTTGTAAACTAAGAGTAGAACTACAACACCTGTAAACTACGAGTATAACTACAACACTTGTAAACTATGAGTAGAACTACAACACTTGTAAACTAAGAGTAGAACTACGACACCTGTAAACTACGAGTAGAACTACAACACCTGTAAACTACGAGTAGAACTACAACACCTGTAAACTACGAGTAGAACTACAACACCTGTAAACTACTGGCTTGAGAACCTATTAAAGTGGTTCCCCGTGTTCACGCTCTGCTCGTCTATTTATAGCGTCACCAAGAACAATAAGTGAGAATGCAGAGAAGCTGCTTTTATTGCTGCGCCTCATTTTCACTCGACGCCGGGAGGAGATGAAGATAATTAGTGTCAACACAACTGCTTTTGTCTGCCCCCCCCCCCACACACAACACACCCAGTCCACTTGTAAGAGCTCCAGCTCATTAAAAAACACTTAAACACACCATGATGGCTCTTTTGCCTGCTCACTGATGAACACACTCACTCACACAAAAAGACACACTCATGTACGACACATAACATCTCTCCAAGCACTTGGTCACACACACACACACACACACACACACACACACACACACACACACACACACTCTGCTCGTGTGTGTCATCTCAGCCTTTGTCTCTCTGCTACACTCTGTGATCAGGAGATGGTCTCTGCTGCAGAGTGAAGAGCTGAATGTGAGCTTGTTGAAGACTAACTGGTGACGCTTTGTTTTCATCCTTCTACCTTCTGGTCCTGTTGGTTAGAAGCACATGGTGGAGAAAACACTCCACACATCTCAGGACCTATGAATACGGGTCAGTGATGGTTTGTTCTCTTTTTAAAACATGTGAGCACAATGTGTAACGAGAGTTTGTATTCATCACTTCTCTTTTAGATAAATGAAGCCTCATTTCTCAGGTTTTTCTGATATATTAAAATGATTCATTGAAGACACAGACACCTCCTCTTTCAGCTCCTCGTGGTGCAGCGTGTCTCCTGGGTTCACCTCCTGCTCATCACAAACAAAGAGCAGCATGAAGCTCAAGACACAGATGTTCTCATCCGGAGGTGAGAACATCTCGCTGCTTCTGAACATGTCGCTGCTTCAAAGAGGTAAAGACGCTTTAAAAGAACCAGCTGCACAAGTCTATCTCTATATATCGAGTACAACAGATGAACAAAATGAGTTTACAATAAGAAATCAGACCGACTATCATTTCTTGGTGGTTTTAGAAACTAAAACACCTTCAGACACGAGCCAGAAGGTGTCGAGGTCAACAAGCAGGACCGACTGCTATGTATATAAATATATATCGATATATAAATATCTATATAAATACAGCTAATTAATTGTGTTTCTTAGGTTTTTACAATCATTATGTGACAGAAAAACGTCTGTGTCATACATGTCGGTAACATGAAGCTTTCACATCTTTTATTCGTATTGGAACTCTAACTCTACTTCCTCTGGGAACATGAACATGTTTAATCTCTTCCTCTTAGAAAGACACACGACGACCGTTTCACAGATACAATTCTCAATAACCGTTCAAACTTCATTTCCTGCATCACCAACATTCCAGTAACTGGTGTAAAGGTCGCAGACAGACGCTCGTCCACGTCATCCAGGAAACATCATCATTTGCATTCTGCACAATGTCAACTGTGGTCTGATCCGAAGCTATAAAACGAGGCTGTAACGACACGCAGGCCGCATAACGGCCAATTTATGTCCATTCAGAGGCGGAGCGGGGGGGGCACTAAATAACCAATTTGCAGAGAAAACGTCGTTACGGGAACAGTTCCCCCGCCAAATGATGTCATTACAGTAACGGCGGCCACTCTGGCGGAACGCGGCGGACAGACACGGCCGCGCTTCGCCGTGTTCGGAGTCCTTCACGCCCGGCTGCCAGTTAACGGCTGTATGGAGGAAGTGCCCGCTGTAAGCCCGTTCACTCCTCGCCACGTGTTCACCGTGAAGGCGTCACCGAGTGTGTGCCGAGGCTGCCGGTGGCTCTCGTCGTGTCGCGGTGGTGCTCTTAACTCCGTGTGTGATCCCAGCAGGCGTCAATGAAGTCTGAAAACTTAAACAACGTTAATCAGCACACAGTTAAGAGATGAAAGTGTGTTCGTGGGTGTTGGCCGCTGTGCCGCTAATCACGTCAGTCAGTCGGTGGCTAATCGCCGCACAGCGAGGTGTGTTTTATAACGGCTGGCTCTGATGAAATACAAACACACCTGAGCTCAAGTTTGTCCTCTAACTGCACCGCGAGTCTGTCAATGCTGACAAACGCATCGTGAACAACATTAGAGGAGCAATCAGTGACGGTTTACTGGCTCTTTGTAACCGATTCCAGATGTTGCACATCAGTGTTTCCTCAAAGACGGCTCAGACTTTAAGTTAATGGCTTGAATGTAAGCATGCTAACGTTAGCTTCCACTGGAATTACACAAGACCTGACAGAGAGGAGACTTTACCTGGTCCTGAACCAGTCTCAGTCTAGTCCTGATCCTCTATATGAACCAGTCTCAGTCTAGTCCTGATCCTCTATATGAACCAGTCTCAGTCTAGTCCTGATCCTCTATATGAACCAGTCTCAGTGTAGTCCTGATCCTCTATATGAACCAGTCTCAGTCTAGTCCTGATCCTCTATATGAACCAGTCTCAGTCTAGTCCTGATCCTCTATATGAACCAGTCTCAGTGTAGTCCTGATCCTCTATATGAACCAGTCTCAGTCTAGTCCTGATCCTCTATATGAACCAGTCTCAGTCTAGTCCTGATCCTCTATATGAACCAGTCTCAGTGTAGTCCTGATCCTCTATATGAACCAGTCTCAGTCTAGTCCTGATCCTCTATATCAGGGGTTCTTAACCTTTTTGACCTCGGGGCCCAACTTTTCAAGTACAAAGTGGCCCGGGGCCCATTCAAATATTAACACTGTATTGGTTTAACTAATTTATCTCACTCTTGGTTTGATTTGTATTCAATAACTATATTAAATCCACTTACAGTTCAACAAGCAAAACCCTTGTCAAATAAATGAGATGATACAATGTGATGATCACAAAGAAGCAGTACATTGTATGGTTTTGATAAGCTGCGAGTGGTAAGAGTAAATATTAAGATCAGTGGTGGAATGTAACTAGTATATTTGCTTAAGTACTGTATGTACAAATTCAAGGTACTTTACTTGAGTATTTCTATTTTATTCAACTTTGTACTTCCACTCCACTACATCTCAGAGGGAAATATTGTACTTTTTACTCCACTACATTTGTCTGGCAGCTTTAGTTACTTTGCACATTATAATTTGTCAAACCCTTCTAACTACCCAAACTGAACAACAGAGTATAAAGGAGTTAAAATGAGCTCCACCTTAAACATCTGCAGCAGGAGTAATGATCCAAACAAATATAAATATGTAATATCTATATATAATAGTAAAACACTGACAGGAATCATGTTTCTGTTAATTAGTACTTTTATTACTATCGTTTGTAGTCCAATGACCTCATGTTCTGTGTTTTAGTTCAGTAAACGAGTGACTGAAGTCAGGGTGAATGTGTGAGGTGAGATGTGAAGGACAGCTGACAGGTGATGTCAGTGAGAGGATCTGGTTTAATTAAACTCCATCACGGAGAATGTTTGTTCACATATGTAGGTCGATCCAAAGAGAACCAACATCTTCTCAGCATGTTGATTTAGCAGCTTAGCTACAAAGCCTCAGATGTCCGTGTCGCTCTGCATCACCAACACATCTCAGGTAGCCAACATGACCTGGCCCAGCTCCGGAGTAAGATCGGCATGCCGGAAGAAACACGTCGGGCCGAGTCCGGTCGGGATGAATGACGCCCCAGAATCGGGCCAAATACACCGGCCCGGTTCCGACTGCCGACACTGCTATTATTGGGATTGCAGTGAGCCGCTGCTCGCACATCCACGAACGTACTAACGTACGTAAATTGAGATAAAAGACAGCAGCAGTCGCCTTCAAAATAAAAGCAGTGCAGCTGTATTCCGTGCATGATGTAGCTACAAATATTTACGTTTCATTCCTAATTTCCCATTGACGTCCCGCGGGCCGTACAATGCCCAGGTCTGACCTATGCGGTCCCGCGGCCCTCGCGGCCCACAGGTGGAAAACTGAAATTATTTTGCGGCCCTCTAGGTGGCGCTCGCGGCCCAATGGTGGGCCGCGGCCCCGTGGTTAAGAATCACTGCTCTATATGAACCAGTTTGGCTCATTTCTTGAGGACAGCAGCTCTCAGAGCTCCTCTCTCGTGTACTTTTCATTCCAGTCGTCTAACAAGACCTCATTTAGATGCCAGGTGAATGCAATTAACGTAGGTGGCAGAATACAAAGCGAGTCGCTCTCCGCCCTCCGAGGACTCGGCTGCTCTTTACAACAAAACAAAATAAATCCCCCGTGGTAGTTAGTTTAGGAGCTGCTGCTCTCCGATAGGATGAGAGCTGCTGCTCTCCGATAGGATGAGAGCTGCTGCTCTCCGATAGGATCGGAGCTGCTGCTCTCCGATAGGATGAGAGCTGCTGCTCTCCGATAGGATGAGAGCTGCTGCTCTCCGATAGGATCGGAGCTGCTGCTCTCCGATAGGATCGGAGCTGCTGCTCTCCGATAGGATGAGAGCTGCTGCTCTCCGATAGGATGAGAGCTGCTGCTCTCCGATAGGATGAGAGCTGCTGCTCTCCGATAGGATCGGAGCTGCTGCTCTCCGATAGGATCGGAGCTGCTGCTCTCCGATAGGATGGGAGCTGCTGCTCTCCGATAGGATGGGAGCTGCTGCTCTCCGATAGGATCGGAGCTGCTGCTCTCCGATAGGATCGGAGCTGCTGCTCTCCGATAGGATCGGAGCTGCTGCTCTCCGATAGGATGAGAGCTGCTGCTCTCCGATAGGATCGGAGCTGCTGCTCTCCGATAGGATCGGAGCTGCTGCTCTCCGATA
>JAVDOI010000047.1:1175214-1177714 GCA_032191485.1 Leptoclinus maculatus | reverse complement strand
CCGGCGAGCCGCCATAAATCCCGAAACCTCTCGGGCACCTAAACGCCTCGTTCATCTCGCGGCGGAGCGAATCAGAGGAGGGGATGGAAATAGACTCCGGCGGTTATAAAATACAGCCAAGTTATGAGGCGCCGCTGCTGCTGAATTGTACTTTCAATGTTCTCAACGTCGGGAGCTCCACAGTGAGAGGTGTTCGCAGCTTTCAGAGGCTGTGAAATGTAATTAGGATGTATAAATGGAAACCTTCATTCAAAGGAAGGAACATTTACAGGTTCTGTGCGCTCCCATGATGTAACACTTCATTTGGTGTGATCTCAGCTCTCTGGTTGATGGAGACCATGAAGAGTCCTTGAAACTCTTTGTTTTGTTATTGCACTAAAAGTTTGAAAACTTGAATTTTCAACTTGCTCTAAAAGACTTGAAACTGGATTTGGATTCTTCTCAAAAGACCTGAGACTTGACTCAGACTCGGACTGAGCAGGAGTGACGTAGAGACGCCGTATACGTCTCTGGTAGAGACCTGTCAATCACCGTGTAGCCCCGCCCCTAAAGCATCCCCTGCTTTATGGTCTGTTTGACTCTAAATGGACCATCATTTACTAAATGAACATCATGCTGTATTGAAGAAGACTTGAAACTAGAGATTGAGACCATAAACTCATGTTTACAATGTTTACTGAGGTAATAAATCAAGAGAGAAGTAGAGTCATTTTCTCATAGACTTCTATACAACCAGAGGAGACGCCCCCCGGTGGACACTAGAGAGAATGCAGCTTTAACACATGAAGCTTTGACTATATAACAGGAAATCATAACAGTGCCTTTAAACGTGGAATAAGGAAGGTTCAGTGTTCAGATAATTGCCTCTTTGTCTCCTGTGTTTAATAGCGAGCTGCGGAGGAGTGAAGCGCCGCTACGAGTCTAAACCTGACAGCAGCGATGTATTCCTGCACCGTCAACAGTCATAAACTCTACCCACCGAGGACCAATGAGACGGCAGCAGGTGCTTAACACCCCACAGGTGAGATGTGGTGAAGTTATTCAAGTGTTTGGGTCGAGGGAAGATGATGGAGGAATGAAAGCTGTTCTAATGAGCTAAAGGTGTGCTGTGTGTGAAAGTGTTGAATGAACAAATAATCACTCAAAATAGAAAGCGACATATGAAAATGATGTTCATGTTTAACGAGGAAGTCTAGAGTTTGTGTGAATTATGATTAATTATGATCTCACGTCTGTTAAAAGGTTCCTACACGGACTGATCGTCACACTCTAGAGACCAGAGACCTTCTGGTTCTGGTCTGTAGTCATACTGACGTGTTTTCTAGAGACCAGAGACCTTCTGGTTCTGGTCTGTATTCATACTGACATGTTTCTAGAGACCAGAGACCTTCTGGTTCTGGTCTGTATTCATACTGACATGTTTCTAGAGACCAGAGACCTTCTGGTTCTGGTCTGTAGTCATACTGGTGTGTTTTCTAGAGACCAGAGACCTTCTGGTTCTGGTCTGTAGTCATACTGACATGTTTCTAGAGACCAGAGACCTTCTGGTTCTGGTCTGTAGTCATACTGGCATGTTTCTAGAGACCAGAGACCTTCTGGTTCTGGTCTGGTTTGAAACGTGTTAAATAATCTGCTGAGTCTGTATTTAAAATCCTAATCATCACAAAGTGTTGTGTCTGAGGGTTTGATGTTAACAGAGGCAGATCATCAGATCCAGGACCAGGGACTGCTCAGACTTCACTGACCCTAATAGAACATAATCACCAAACCTTCCTCCGCTTCACTGCAGAGCTCTGACTGCTCTCCCATCAGCCTCACAGACCATAACCATTATAATGATGTTCATTAAAGCCAATGATGTAACCCGGAGACGGTTAGTGGCTCATGGACTGGAAACAGATCCAGATCCAGAGATGCTGGTCCAGAATCCTCTTCATCTGT
Source organism: Leptoclinus maculatus (assembly GCA_032191485.1). Lineage (NCBI taxonomy): Eukaryota > Metazoa > Chordata > Actinopteri > Perciformes > Stichaeidae > Leptoclinus > Leptoclinus maculatus. The sequence goes on along the minus strand of JAVDOI010000047.1, from coordinate 1,175,773 downwards.
CTGATGATGCTCTCAGATAGAAACACTCTCCGTCCTCCATTTGAACTCTTTGTTTGTTCTTTCTGTTCACTTCTCTCACTTCTACGTTAGTCTTCCTCGCTTACATCGGAGGCCGGCTCTGAGGCGTCGGGCACAGACGGGGAGCCAGAGTTACTCTCACGTGTGGCTTCTCAACGTCTAAACTTCTTGGTGAAGGCAGATTACGGGTAAATAAACGCATTTAGTGGGCGGACATTTTGATAACCAAAAGAGAGAGAAGAGCACGAAGACAGTAAAGAGATAAACCTGCCAGCTGTTAAAGTCTGTGAATCCACTGAAGCTTGAAGGCAGAAGTGACTGAGAGTAAATGAAAGAATAAATCACCTCCACAGCATCCAAACATGTTCTGATCCGCCTGTTTTACTTCTCTGACACAGATATCTCACTGTGAGCTGCTGCTTTCTCTTTGTGTATTAACTCTTCGTCTCTCTTCTTCGCTCTGCTTCTTCTTTTCTTTGCACTTCTTGCATCACGTCTTCTCCTCCCTCTCTCTCCGTCCTCGTCTCTTTTCATCTCCGCC
>JAVDOI010000047.1:1157714-1170214 GCA_032191485.1 Leptoclinus maculatus | reverse complement strand
TCTACTTGATCTACATGATCTACTTGGTCTACATGATCTACTTGATCTACATGATCTACGTGATCTAAGTGATCTACATGATCTACATGATCTACTTGATCTACTTGATCTAAGTGATGAAATTGTTTTCAACTGTGCTAAAAAGGTAAACTTTGTCTGTTACAGAAAATGAAAATATATAATAATGTTTTTGTGTGGTTCTCTTCATCTAAAATGTTTGAATGCAGTTATAGTTGTTTAAAACAGCTGAAGAAAGGAGAAGCAGAGACGGGAGGAATGAACAGAGGAAACAGAAGAAGAGGGAATGAGACTGAAAGTTAAAGAGTGAAACGAAGAAAAGAAACTAGAGAGGACGCAAACAAAGAGAAGGAATGAGGACAAGTCTCAAGTCCTTCAAGACAAGTCCACAAGGAGTCTGAAGCTACTTGAGACATTGTTGAACTAAACTTAGCACACACACACACACACACACACACACACACACACACACACACACACACACACACACACACACACACACACACACACACACACACACACACACACACACACACACACACACACACACACACACTCGTACTCCGTTTATTCGTGATCATAACCATTTTGAATGTTTTTTCTTTTTTTGGTATGTTTTCAGGAATCAGGAAGTCTTTCTGCTGATTTCTGGTCCGCTACATTTCAGAAAACTCCAGCTGTTCTTCTGATCAACAGAGTAACTGATTGAAGAGGAGAACCAGAAGGACTTACTTTCTACAGGCTCCGTGTTGCGTGCAGCGGCTCAGCGGCACCCTGATGACGCAGCTGGTGAAGGCCACGAACAAGGCGTGATGGTCCTTATCCAGCTCCAAACCCAGGACCCTCCTGTCCTCCTGACCCTGAACGTTACACCTGGACACAGACGTTAGACGGTTTAGCAGCAGCGCTAGTCTTCAGCATGGAGGACCAGGACCAGAACTTTCCCCCTCAGGTCTTACTTGGACGGGTTGTAGACGTCGATGTCCTCCAGCAGTTTGGATCCGAAGCTGTCGTTGGGATGCGTGGTGGCCAAAACCTTCAGGACTCGGCCGTCGTCCGAGCCCAGGAACATCACCGTCCGTTCCTTGAAGGGGCCGGCGGACACGTCCACCACGATCTGGGTCAGCTTGGACCTGCGAGTTAAAAACAAGACTCGCTGTGAATCTGTGAGGAAACTATAAAATCTGTAAATCTTTCAAACTTGCAGAGGGGATTTGGCAGAATGTGTAGTAATGAAAAGAAATCATCCGCCTCTTTATTACCCACATTAACATGGACAGTAAACCTGCTCTATCTTTTTAAAACGTGTAGACAGCAGGACACCACACGGCTGTCGGAGTTAAATCTACAGGGAACCAAAGCTTCTATCAGGAAACCTGAGGAGAATATTGATCAGTGAGTCCTGATCAGATGGGTTGAAGACGCTCATAAAAGTTTAAATATTTTCACCTCTTGTGGAGTCGCACCGCTTGTCAATGTCACACTTGTCCCAGGCAGCCAATCAAATGGAGCAAGAGGCGGGCTTTACTACTTTACCACTGACTTCCTGTTTAGATGCGGGTAGATGTGGTAGAAACGGACGTCGATATTATTGATTGTGAATGACGATGAAGAGCAGAGCAACATTAGAGCTTGATGTTATTTCTCATGTCGTCAGTACATGAAGGGCATGCTGGGAAATGTAGGACGCGGTCTCAGCCCCTATATTTATATAACAGAGTGAGAGGACCTGTCCCTCTGGACACGGACACCATCATTATCTGGGACGGCTCATTCAAACGATCCATCAGAAACTCATCTGAAACCTGCAGATCTCAAAGCTCCGGTTGATTTCAGAGACGGAGGAAACGACCAATCGGAGCTGATTATCAGGTCCAGGACGGTGGATTCGCCGACTGTAACTTTGAAACTTGCCTCGGATCTCCTTCTGCACTCTCCTCTCGACATGTCGGATCTCTTTCTGTCATCTGTTCCTGTTATCTGATTGGATTAAAGACTGCTGGCTGTTGCTGATTGAGAGAATTAAAGATGTGTTAAATGTTCCCATCACGGTCGGTGACGACTCTGCGGTTCGCTGACATTTGACGGCGGTCTCGAAGCTCGAAGCTTGATTTTTTTTGTCTGTTGCATCTTGTAAGTGAGTAGCAGAGCCACAAACACAATGATCCATCACAGAGACGACAGGAAGGACTCTTCTTCTGTCTCAAGTTAATCTCATCAGCCTACACAAGTCAGACAAGTAGTAACGAGTAAAAGAACGCTCCTCTTTCTCCTCAAACTCGAAATATGTTGAGACCAGGAGGCAACCTCCGGTTCTTTAAGTTCTTCAAAGCTTCATGTGTTAAAGCTGCATTCTCTCTAGTGTCCACCAGGGGGCGACTCCTCTGGTTCTATAGAAGTCTATGAGAAAATGACTCTACTTCTCTCTTGATTTATTACCTCAGTAAACATTGTAAACATGAGTTTATGGTCTCAATCTCTAGTTTCAAGTCTTCTTCAATACAGCATGATGTTCATTTAGTACATTATGGTCCATTTAGAGTCAAACAGACCATAAAGCAGGGGATGCTTTAGGGGCGGGGCTACACGGTGATTGACAGGTCTCTACCAGAGACGTATACGGCGTCTCTACGTCACTCCTCCTCAGTCCAGATGTGGTCACTTCCTGTTCACTGGTTGCACAAAAACAACAACATGGCGACGTTCGTAATCCAAGATGGCGACTGCAAATTACTTAGTTAAGCTTTGTTTTTAAGCTTTGAAAAAAGCCGTTATTTAAGATTTATTCATTTTTAAAGGCAAGAAATTAACCATTTAGATTCCAATACGTAGATCCGTTTTATCTAAATAACGCTGATGTTTGTGAAGCAGCTGGCTGTGTGAGAAGAGCAGGTCGGCTCCACTGCATGTTTAACCATGAAATATAAAAACATGATACTACGATAAATCAAAAACCACCAATGTAGTGACAGCTAGCTCCTAGCTCCTAGCTCCTAGCTCGCAGACAGACAGACAGGTTTGATTCTCTCTCTAGATGAACTATAGTACATTTGTGGACACGGACCAAGCTGCCTTATTCAACGAGTCCCAAATCCCAGTAATCCACATGATCCCAGTGGTCCAGCTACGGGACGGCTTCATTACCTGCTGGAGGTCCTGGTGAAGCAGGGCCGGTCGTTGACGGAGGGAACCGCTTCGTCCATCAGAGGATAGGACTTGATAAACGTCAGCGTCTCGTCGGGGAACTGAACCGACGACGTGAAGTCTGCAGCCGGACCGTCACCTGCACATGAACCGGGTCTGGAGGGAAAAAACAAAAGATATAAAATACTCTCGTTGAAATGCTGCTGGGCTTAAAGTAGTCCTGGATTCAGATGGTCTCACCTGGGTCTGGGAACCTGCTCGTCAGGAACTGGAGTCCAGGACGAGTCGCTGGTCCGCTGCTCCTTGAACTTCCCGTTGAAGACCTTCTCGATGTCGTCCATGTAGAACGCACAGACGGCCGAGCCGGGGATACTGCAGAGGGAGTCAAGAACCGTTCCATCAAGCGGTCCTTTGTAGGACTGAGGACCAGACTAACTGTCCTACTTCTGTCCTCACTTTCTGGTCCTCACAGGGACCGTGGACAGACAGACAGACCTGATGCCTACCTGTTGGCCTGAGTGGTGAAGACGCCGACCACAGCAGGTCTCTGGTTGATCTGCAGCACGTTGGTGAGAGACTGGAGGATGTCGAAGTAGAAGAAGGAGTCTCCGGAGACAGAGCAGTTGAGACGGGCCTGAACACACACACACACACACACACACACACACACACACACCGAGTTATGAGTGTGCACCTCAGAGGACACCAGAGGACACCTCGTCCATGTCCTTTGTCAGTTCCTTCCTCACCTTAAGGAAGGACGTCCAGTATCTCTCCAGAACTCTGGGTGAACCTCCGTTATCGTTCTTACAGACCCGGGCGACTCGAGAGAACACCACCTGGAGAGAGAGAGACGGGTTCACTAAAGTCTGGTCCAGAGACCTACAGTTGAACCTGAGGACGGTTAATACCATGTTTGTGAGCAGAGAGGGTCACAGTGAGACAGTGTTACTATGAACACAGGAGTCAACAGGTGCAGCAGCTCAACGTCTCATGAAACATCTACTTATTACACATTCATATCTATGTCTTATGTATCATATCAATCTACACACACACACACACACACACACACACACACACACACACACACACACACACACACACACACACACACACACACCTTTCCCAGGGCGGTGTACTCCACTGCGATCTCACTGAGGAAGAAGTAGACGTAGTTACCGTAGTCGATGGCGTGCAGGAAGTGAGGCTCTGCAGAGAGGAGGAGGTGAAGAAGATGAAGAAGAAGAAGAACAACAACAACAACAACAACAAGAAGAAGAAGGAGAAGAAGAAGTTGAACACGTTCCGCCTGCTATCGTCTCCTATAATCATCTTATTCACTTCACAGTTACTGACTTCTTCATGTTCCCAGCATGCCGCTGTGAACCCCTCTAGTAAACATGGCCGACATGTTATCAGGATGTAGACAGACCTTCTGTTGTTCTGGTGAATGATCCCTCAGGTTTATTAGACGATCACAGATACATTGATGAAGATTATTGACTTTAAAGCTTTAAAGGCTTTAAACCGACCTCTGAGCCACTTGGAGTCGTACTTGACGGTCCTGAGGACGGGCCGGCCGTCTCCCAGACTCCTGTAGAGGACGGCGTCGCTGGCCAGGAAGTCCGTCATGGTGGCCGAGTAGAAATCTCCTCCTGACAAACGGCAACACGTCAAGAGATGTTTTATAGTGGTACATCTCAGAGGTACATGTTGTACTTCTTACTGTACTTCACTCATCTCAGAGGTACATGTTGTACTTCTTACTGTACTTCACTCATCTCAGAGGTACATGTTGTACTTCTTACTGTACTTCACTCATCTCAGAGGTACATGTTGTACTTCTTACTGTACTACATCTCAGAGGTACATGTTGTACTTCTTACTGTACTACATCTCAGAGGTACATGTTGTACTTCTTACTGTACTACATCTCAGAGGTACATGTTGTACTTCTTACTGTACTACATCTCAGAGGTACATGTTGTACTTCTTACTGTACTACATCTCAGAGGTACATGTTGTACTTCTTACTGTACTTCACTCATCTCAGAGGTACATGTTGTACTTCTTACTGTACTTCACTCATCTCAGAGGTACATGTTGTACTTCTTACTGTACTTCACTCATCTCAGAGGTACATGTTGTACTTCTTACTGTACTTCACTCATCTCAGAGGTACATGTTGTACTTCTTACTGTACTACATCTCAGAGGTACATGTTGTACTTCTTACTGTACTACATCTCAGAGGTACATGTTGATCCTCTGATGATGTCATAGAATAAGATGCATTGATGGAGATTAAAATAACTAATTACAATGAAACACACATTAATGCAGCAGAAACATCAGATATAACAGTAAAACATTTGACTGAGCAATGAATACTTTTACTGTAACTACTAATATTACTCACATACTTAAAGTTCTGAATGGGACGTTTACTCGTAGAGTATTTTCATTGTGTGGTATTAGTACTTTTACTGCAGTAAAGGACTTGAATACTTTCCTGACTACACACGTGTTATTAATACATCTTTCAGTCTCACTAAAGATGAGTCATAGATATCACAACGCAGAGAGACGAGATGAACGAGTGAATGACTCACCAGCGAACAGTCCGACGTTGGACTGACCGGACTCAAAGGGACACCGAGCCTGACCGACCACCTCCTCCCCGACCTGCTCCAGAGACGTCATCTGAGAGGAGACACGCGTACCGTGAAGTACTTCTGTACAACGCTTCTCTTTAAGAGGACCACACGTATATGTGTGCTTATGAGTTTTCATGAATAACAAGCTCAGTGATGCGTTTGATTCACATTTATTCTCGTTATGATCAAAGATCTTCCTCGTTCTCAGAGTTTTGGCTCTTTTTATTAAAAATAAGAAAACAATGAAAGTAAAGAGTTTACTTTCATTGTTTCAAGTGTTCATTGTAAGTTAAAGTGATTTTCCTTTCAGCACCGTGGACAGCTCCTCAAAGTCTCCCCAAATCCACCAAAACATTTAAAAACTCTACAACATGTTACCCGACTTATTAACATATTCTATATCAGTGAACGCAGCGTTTTCATTCCTGGGTACTTGAAGACGGAAGCACTAATCCTCCTGGAGCTCTGCAGCATGACGGCTAGGCTAACCGTTAGCATACTGAGTCTGAACGCTAAAGCAATGATTGACGGACACGCGTGAAGACGGATCAGTGCATTGTTTATGGTGTTTATTCTCAGTACATCAGCAGCTGATAACGTTATTGGTATCTGAGCTGATGGTATTTCAGCCTGTGTTGATGTTGATAACGCCGTGTTCAGAAGCTACGTTAGCTGGACGGCTAACGGTTAGCCTGCTGTTTTCACCCTCAGGGCGCTGAATCTGTCGATAGCTGCCGGCGATGCGTTCACTGACCTCGTTCTCTGTGTTTTAATTCTCCCTCTATCTCGCTCACCCTCCATCATGAAGAGTGACAGAGTGATAACACCTCTCATACACCACCTCCATGTTTCCATATCGATGAGGTGAAGCTGGTGAATCCTTGATGGTTTATCTCTGTCAGTTTGTGCTCAGCAGTCACAAACTGCAGCTTCATTCCCATCACTATCTGTTAGCTGTCGAACATTAAAAACAGAGTCTTTACTCAACAACTCTGTGACCCTACGAAGGAAAAAGGGTCAAAAAGTGAAAGACTTATATGTACGAGCTTCAGCGTAGTTGCAAAGATCCACAGATCTAAATTTCTTTAGGAAACAATTTTTGGGATGAGATCATGAACTGTAAATAAGAAGTGGACTACGTAGTGGAGTGGACTCTCATTTGTTTGTGGACTTTTTGAAGCCTCGAGTTCAGCATTTTGGCCGTCGCCATCTTGTTTTTTTGCAACCAGTGAACAGGAAGTGACCATATCTGGACTGAGGAGGAGTGACGTAGAGACGCCGTATACGTCTCTGGTAGAGACCTGTCAATCACAGTAAGCCCCGCCCTAAAGCATCCCCTGCTTTATGGTCTGTTTGACTCTAAATGGACCATAATGTACTAAATGAACATCATGCTGTATTGAAGAAGACTTGAAACTAGAGATTGAGACCATAAACTCATGTTTACAATGTTTACTGAGGTAATAAATCAAGAGAGAAGTAGAGTCATTTTCTCATAGACTTCTATAGAACCAGAGGAGTCGCCCCCTGGTGGACATTAGAGAGAATGCAGCTTTAACACATGAAGCTTTGGCTTCACTTTATAGAACCGGAGGTTATCTCCTGACGGGATGTTCAGGGTCCAGGACAGGAGGACTCTACAGCCCAGAACATCAGCGCTACAATCTACTGAGCATCAGTGATATTGGTGACAAGAGGTTCCCGCGAAGAGCTCAAATTATATTAAAAGACTAAACTCACCCAGACAAAACCTGTTCACCCTGTTTCCAACTACAAACTGCATTTTGTTGCACAACCCTGCTGAATATGACAATAACCTTGAAAAATAAACTAAACAGTTACTTACCGTATGTCTGTATTTAATGTATCTTATATAACTAATGTTCAGACTGGTGGAATGAATGTCTTTAGTGTTCTTTACAGTGCAGATGAATAATAATGACCTTGATATAGAAACATGACTGAGGCATTCTTTCAGTAAAGATTTAACACTTCCAATCATATCGATCATCAATCACAGTAACATATATGTTTAGAGCTTCATCGCTGATTATCTGTGAAACTGCATCCTTTAAAAGACTTCCTGTTCTTTACAAGCTGAGAGCAGCACAGTTTTCCCGAGTGCTGCTTTTCTCCTTTTGGATCCAAATAAAAAAGGCAGCAGAGCTCCTCGTCTTCAGGTAAAAGGTTTCAAAGCAGGAAGCTGCTGCTAAACGGGGTCAACGCCTGTCAATCAAACTCACGGCACCATGGCAACGTGAAAAAAAAGGGTGTGGGGGGGGGGGGGGCACGACTCTGGATTGACACCTGAGATTGTGGCTCTCTGTGAAGGTGTTGTGTTTGGTCCTGACGAGGCGTCTCGAGCTGCCTGACACTTTCAATTAGGAGCTGAAGGAGCCCCGCCACAATAAAAGTCACCTTGTCGTCTCTCTGCTCATTAACCCGTTTGTGATGGAAAAACAGCTGAGAGGGAAATATGGGGCCGGTTAAAGTACAAACACACACACATTTTGAAAAGACTGCATGAGCGGAAATTTAAATGTGTTGTTGAAAAAACGCACAAAAAAATGAGGAGTAACTCTTTTGTATCAAAGGAACCGTTGTATGAGGATACGTTGTGTTAGTGCTACACTGGTTAGCTAACGTTAGATCTGTAAACACTGTTGCTGTTGTTTGCACTGTTAGCTGCTAGCCGCCATGTTGAGAGCCGAGTGGAGGCAATCCCTCAAACACAGATCTACTTCTGAATCTCGTAAAGAGAACCGTAAACACTTCCAGTGGTAGAATGAATTCAATATAATTCACTGACTGGTGAAATATCAGTATGTTTGAACGCTAAAGTTATGAAACATCTGGACAGACCCACTACTTTTACTTTGAAAGCACAGTCCTCTCCGGTGTGTGTCCGGTATATTTCCTGCTCTGATCAGGTCTTAAAATACATTAAAACGATGGACATGAAGCTGGAAAAGAAGTCTTCATCAACGGCTGTAAACCCGTGTACCTTGTAGTTTCGGCAGGTGGGGTTGAAGGCGTTGGTGCCGCAGGCGAACAGCGTCTCGTCGTTTCGTGGCACCAGAACTTTGACGTAGTTGTAGCACTCGTCCTAGAAACACCAACACCACAATGTGACGACCCTCATTCATCGAGACACAAACATCGTTTCTTTACAAGAACGACAAGTCTTCAATATGTTTGTGTTACAGAAGCAAACGGAGGCTTTCTAATCTTACCTTCAGTGTCGCTGAACTTTAAGACATGAAGCATCGTTGCTGATTATCTATCAAGTCCGTCAGAGATGAAACATTTTCCTAAAATAGTTTCTGCTCGTTGGAACGAACAAAACGTGTCTGATTTCATCTACGTATTTAATTCTGTGTTTTATAAAACCATCCGTCCATAAACACAAATAAAGGAAACTGAGAAAACGACAGAAGAAGAAATAGAAACTCACGCTGTTCTTCCCTCTGACCGTACACTTGCTGACGTCTTTGGATCGCCACGTCAGCTTCTGAAACAGGAAAAAGAAACGCTTCGTTGATGAGAACTGAATGCAAACACTCAGGTGAGGAGTACGAGTCAGAAACACTCAGGTGAGGAGTACGAGTCAGAAACACTCAGGTGAGGAGTACGAGTCAGAAACACTCAGGTGAGGAGTACGAGTCAGAAACACTCAGGTGAGGAGTACGAGTCAGAAACACTCAGGTGAGGAGTACGAGTCAGAAACACTCAGGTGAGGAGTACGAGTCAGAAACACTCAGGTGAGGAGTACGAGTCAGAAACACTCAGGTGAGGAGTACGACTCAGAAACACTCAGGTGAGGAGTACGAGTCAGAAACACTCAGGTGAGGAGTACGAGTCAGAAACACTCAGGTGAGGAGTACGAGTCAGAAACACTCAGGTGAGGAGTACGAGTCAGAAACACTCAGGTGAGGAGTACGAGTCAGAAACACTCAGGTGAGGAGTACGAGTCAGAAACACTCAGGTGAGGAGTACGAGTCAGAAACACTCAGGTGAGGAGTACGAGTCAGAAACACTCAGGTGAGGAGTACGAGTCAGAAACACTCAGGTGAGGAGTACGAGTCAGAAACACTCAGGTGAGGAGTACGACTCAGAAACACTCAGGTGAGGAGTACGAGTCAGAAACACTCAGGTGAGGAGTACGAGTCAGAAACACTCAGGTGAGGAGTACGAGTCAGAAACACTCAGGTGAGGAGTACGAGTCAGAAACACTCAGGTGAGGAGTACGAGTCAGAAACACTCAGGTGAGGAGTACGAGTCAGAAACAATCAGGTGAGGAGTACGAGTCAGAAACACTCAGGTGAGGAGTACGAGTCAGAAACACTCAGGTGAGGAGTACGAGTCAGAAACACTCAGGTGAGGAGTACGAGTCAGAAACACTCAGGTGAGGAGTACGAGTCAGAAACACTCAGGTGAGGAGTACGAGTCAGAAACACTCAGGTGAGGAGTACGAGTCAGAAACACTCAGGTGAAGAGTACGAGTCAGAAACACTCAGGTGAGCCAGTTTGTAGGTAATTTATCCCAAATGTAGTGTTTAATGTAAACGTGTTTTTTAACCCTCACACAAAAAACACTGTAGTTTTATAACCGTCGTGAGTCTCCATCCCACATGAAGATTATCTATTATCATGAAACATAATGTGTAAAAACCTCCATCGAGAACAGATTATTTCCACCTGAGAGACACATTAGCGGAACAAAAATGACAAAACCGTGTCGTTTTGGACGTTGAACAGGTGAAGATCAGACGTGAGGACAACACGAGTTCATAGACACTTTCCTTTAAAGACAAACATACGGAGAGGAGGACTGAAAGGTCGGATCACTGATAACGAGACTAACATCTCACATCAAAGAGCTGCTGTGGGCCGTCCCACAATGCATCGGGAGGCCCATTACGGTCGGGGGGGGGGGGGGCACCCTGTAACCTCTCCTCTTTGATGAGGAGGAGGTGTGCAGATCAAAGGGAAGCGCATCCTTTGTGTTACGAGCTGCTGTAGTTTTGTTCTGATATTCACTGCGTAAGGAAAAACAGAAGAAGAAATGTTTCTCTGCGTTTGTCAGCCGTCAGGTTCGATGCCGGTCTCGACGCTTTGAGGGAAAGATTCTTATGTAAGACAAAAACCACAGAGCGGAGCAGCAGCTCAGAGTCCGTGTGGTGCTTTTTAAAAGAAGCTAGAAACTCAATCCTAATGTGACGGGAAAGAGACGGTGACAGAGAAGTAGAACCAGAGCACAACGGATATTGAAGTGGTTTCCGTGGTCATTTGACAAGTACAAAAGAAAAATGGCGACGGCTGTCGCTTGTTCTGGTGTCAACACACATCGCAGCTCGCCAGGAAGAGACTAGAAGCAGCTCTGGAGACGGATGGCTGGCTAGTTAACTAGCTAGCTTGTCTTTCTCCGGAGCAGCCGGGAATGAGGCGGAGGTGCCGTTAGACCGCTGACCACAAGCGTGCTTATTTTCTGTAACCAATGTAGCATTAAAGCATGGTGGAATTAGCAGGCTAGCAAGGTAGCTAGCTAACTAGCGGACAGCTGGCTAGTTAGCTAGCTAGCTTTTCCTTCTCCAGAGCGACAGGGAGGCGGAGGGAACGTTAGACCCAGCGCTGCAGCGCTGTAACCAGTGTAACCAGTGTAGCATTAAAGCATGGTGGAATCAACACGCTAGCTAACTAGCCAGCTGTCCACTAATGTTAGCTTGCTGTATGTTGGAAATAGCTAGCCAGATGCTGCTAGTTAGCTAGCTAACTTGTCTTTCTGCGATATGTAGGGGAGTGAGGCAGAGACTCAGCGGCTCCAGCATCACTTCAAAGGCCTAAAGTTACAGGATACGTACTAAAACATTCAGTCCTGATGATATCAGAGCTCTGTCCTGATCTTCATTGTTTACCTGAGATTACTTTGTCTCACTCATTAGTCCTCATCCCAAAGCCTTTTCTTTTCTCTGCTTCTGTCTGAAATCAACGAGCCATTGTTTCAAGCATGACTTTACAGTTCAAGTGTCTCGTCTGCAGCCGTTATTACGGTTAACTCTCATGAATGCAGAGCTGGAATGGAAGTAATGGTCTGTGGATATAACCGTCTTCAGAGGTCGACCACGTTGAGCGGCGGATTCTGTACCTTCAAACTCGTCCGGCTGCAAAAACATTTGTGTTTTCAAAGAAGCTACAAATAAAAGTGTTTATCATATAATTTGACTCACCAGCCGAGGGACGAACGCCTCTGAAGCCGTCGTCAGGTTCACTGCAAACACGTGATCCCTGAGGAGTTGAAAGCACCGAGTCAGCGCTCATCGTGCCGAGTCACACCTCGTACATTCATTCATACACTACAATAAACGTGCTGTTTATACGTTAGACATTTATATGAGCTTGTTCAAAATCAGCCTTCATCACGTCTGTCCGTGTCTTTAACACGTTATCATGACTTAATCTACGTCTTATGAAGAATGCCTCTTAAAACAAGCAACAGAGCAAATCAGATCTAATCACATAGAATAAATAATACCACGAAGCATAAAAACACAGATTCTGATACTTTTTAAGTAAAAAAACTTAAAACTACATTGATGATGAAGCCCTGATTGTGGATTTCAAGGGACTTGAGAGGACGTCAAACACACAAATATCCACAAGAAGAAAGACAGAAAGTAAT
>JAVDOI010000047.1:1140214-1152714 GCA_032191485.1 Leptoclinus maculatus | reverse complement strand
GTTAGCACTGTTAGCTCTGACAGCGCTGTTAGCTCTGTTAGCACTGTCAGCACTGTTAGATCTGTTGGCATTGTTAGCTCTGTTAGCTCTGTTAGATCTGTCAGCGCTGTTAGATCTGTTGGCATTGTTAGCTCTGTTAGCTCTGTTAGCTCTGTCAGCGCTGTTAGCCTCTAGCTGTCACCATGTTGAGAGCCGTGTGGAGGAAACAGATATGGTCGGAATTTCGAATACAGCACATTCACAGGGTGTGTAGCATTTTGGGGGGTCTGTTAGCAGAATTGTTAAATAACATTCATAACTATCATCTATAATCAGCTGAATCTAAATCCTCCACACTGCTCCTTTAAGTGAGAGAGTTAGTGAGTAAACATCAGTAAAATATGTGAGTAGACAAATCCGTCTCCTCGTCACAAAGACAAACATAAACCCTCCGATGGTACAAAGATCCTCGTCTGTCTGTCTGTCTGTCTGTCTGTCTGTCTGTCTGTCTGTCTGTCTGTCTGTGAATAACTCAATCTGAGGGTCAGCTGGAGAGAATGAGAGTAAATGAAGTGAATTAGAGTGAATGTGAATAAATGAGAGGAACTACAGAAGAAGACTGAATGAAGGTTAATTACACTGAAAGAAATGTGAAGCAAACAAAAGAATCAGACAGCTGGAAAAGTAGAAAAGAGGAAAAGAGGAGATTCAGCAGGAAGAAGAGACAGATTTGGATAAAAGAGAAGAAGAGGAGATAAAAACTGAATGGATGAATAAATAAAGGATGGATTCATGTTCTCATTAGTCGTCTTTCTTACGACTTTCTTCTTCTGCTGTACTTTTGCAGCTGCCACATTATTTCCCTTTTTCACTTCCTTTCTTTATGTTCTCCCTCTCTCCTTTCCTTCATCCTTCCTTCCTTGGAATGTCGAAATCCCACACAGACCAATGTGTGTCGACTAAATATACAGAAACACTCACGCTCTGTGAACGCGCTGTGACGGACAGGTGGAGCCTCCGGCCGGTCAGGTGACAGGAAGTGCTCGCTGTGTTCCAGGAAGTAAAACAGGAAGTGTGGAGGCGGGGGGGGGGGACCCCCTCAGACGTCCTGAAACACAGAGGAAAAGGCTGCTGGTTAGCTGCTGGTTAGCTGCTGGTTAGCTGCTGATTTAAAGGGAACTTCCATCATCTTCTAACTTTATTTACAACAATAAAGTGGTGAAACATCACTGTTGCTCCTTCATCACCATCATCATCATCACATACAAATAATCACTAGAGAACCACATGTGGATTCATCCGCCGCTGAAAATAGTCCCTAACTAAGGTCCATTTACATATTTGACTCTCTGTTTGTAAATAAAAGTGTCTTTTCAACATTATTCTGGTTATTTTAAACTCCCTCTGAACCCTTTAATTAAACAATCACCAAAACTAGACTGTTTATCAGCCAGAAGCTGTAAAACAACATCATTATCGTCAGATTATTATCTTTCAGACGGTCCTTGAACGCATCACGTGTGACGAACTCTTCGGTCAGAAAAAGAAGCCGAAACAAAGCTTAAAATCATGATATTTAATCTAAAACATTAAATTCTGAGTTTCTATCGCAACTATGAATCTATGATTGATTCATCTGAGACCAACAGTCATGTGACAACACATCAGAGTCTTCCTCCTTTCATTAACGATTCTGTCTCTCTCTTCTTAATTTCTCTCCTCTTTCCTTCATGAAAAAATCTCCTCCTCCTCCTCCTCCTCCTCCTCCTCCTCCTCCTCCTCCTCCTCCTCCTCCTCCTCCTCCTCCTCCTCCTCCTCCTCCTCCTCCTCCTCCTCCTCCTCCGTGTTCTAATCAATGTGATCGATTCCCTCTTCCTGTTGTCTTTGATCTATTTTCTCTCCTCGTCTCTTTTAACTAATTAAATCTCTCTCATCTCTTTAAATCTTCATCTGGTCTCATTAGACCTAATGGACATGATCTCTCACTGTCCTGGTCTCCTCTTCCTCCCCTCCTCATCATCACTTTCAATGTGACACAATAAAGCGTTCACTTTAACCAGATTGTGTAAAAACATTAAAGTGTGAGCTCCTCAGTGAAACTATGAAGTCATGATTGATTCATCTGAGACCAACAGTCATGTGACAACACATGAGAGAAACTTACAAAGGGGGATACGTGATTGGCCCACAGCCTCTGACATCACTGCATCCTGATTGGTGTTCAACATAAACGTTCACCAGTTCTGATACGTGAGCGAAGATTCATTTTAGAGACTAATGACTCTGATCTCCTCTTGAAAGACCTCCAGTATTTATTAATTGGTTCATTTGATACGGGACAGAGCACATTAATAAAAACATTTCTGTAAATGTGACAACAGGCAGACAGGTGACAACAGGTGACAACAGACAGACAGACAGGTGACAACAGGCAGACAGGTGACAACAGGTGACAATAGACAGGCAGACAGGTGACAACAGGCAGACAGGTGACAACAGACAGACAGGTGACAACAGGCAGACAGGTGACAACAGACAGGTGACAACAGACAGGTGACAACAGGTGACAACAGACAGACAGACAGGTGACAACAGGCAGACAACTGACAACAGGTGACAATAGACAGGCAGACAGGTGACAACAGACAGACAGGTGACAACAGGCAGACAGGTGACAACAGACAGGTGACAACAGGTGACAACAGACAGGTGACAACAGGTGACAACAGACAGACAGGTGACAACAGGCAGACAGGTGACAACAGGCAGACAGGTGACAACAGGCAGACAGGTGACAACAGGTGACAACAGACAGACAGACAGGTGACAACAGGCAGACAGGTGACAACAGGCAGACAGGTGACAATAGGCAGACAGGTGACAACAGACAGGTGACAACAGACAGGTGACAACAGGCAGACAGGTGACAACAGGCAGACAGGTGACAACAGGCAGACAGGTGACAACAGGCAGACAGGTGACAACAGACAGGTGACAACAGGCAGACAGGTGACAACAGACAGGTGACAACAGGCAGACAGGTGACAACAGGCAGACAGGTGACAACAGTGTGTTTGATATTTTTGTGCCTAAATTTGCGATTAAAATCTTTGATAGTGTTCTCTAATTTTTTGGAGAATGTCTTCCTCAATGTCCATTCCCAACAGTAGTTCATCTCAGTCAATTAGTTAAACAGTGTTTGTTTTTGGGGATTCTAAAAGATTCATCATCCCTGACAGAAGGCCTAAAACGCTTGCTGGTTAGTTTCCTGGCTACCAGAGTCAGATTGTGGTCAGAAAGACCAGTTACCTTATTGAGATATTTTAGAACTCTCTCAGGCCTAGTTTGGGTCCTGGAGGAATTTGTTATTCTTGTGGGCCGACTGATCAACTGCACAAGGTCAAAGTCATCAGTTATCAATTTAAGATTCTTTCTAGATGATTTGTCCTCCCAATTGATGTTAAAATCACCCATAATAATTACCTCTTTACTGAAATTGCATTATTTTAATAGTTTCTCAAATTCCTCATAGAAACTATTATTGGAAGAGGGAGGCCGATAAATTACAATAAGTGTGAAGGACATTTGTGGTGATAAGATTATATCTAGACCTATGCATTCCAAATCTTTACGACAGTCCACTGGATTTCATTACACCGGATACTATCTCTCACATAGATCATGACACCACCACCCTTAGATCCAACCCTATCTCTCCTGTGAATGTTATAACCTGGCACTGTTATTGCTGCTGATGGAGCATTTTTGTGGAGCCAGGTCTCAGATAAACAAAGAAAGTCTAAATTGGAATCAAGCAAAAGATGATGGACTTGATCACTTTTAGATTTAATACTTCTTATGTTCAGATGCCCACCTAAGAGACCTTTTGGCTTAACTTTAGGATCCCACACTGTTCTTGAATGATCTCGGATACCTGATATCTATTTTATAATTTAATATTTTTTCTTAAATACACTACATGTATTATAATTTATAAAAATATGTTTCCCATTATCTTATTTTCTCATTGCACAGCTACTGTCTTCCTCAGTTGCTCTGCTTCCAGTGCAGCTTGTTTTAAGTAGAGCTTTTATCCAATCAGATTTCACCTCTGTGTCTCTAGGTAAGAATAGAGGCCCGAGGCCTGCAGACTCACAAGTGAATCCATGTGCAGTTTAAGTGAATGGGGACGATATTGTTGATTGTCATAGTGTTCAACCAATCAGATCTTTAGTTTGACATGTTGGGCGTATTCTTTGACGTGTCAGAGCCTGCTAGCTGGCCTACAAGTACGTGATTGGTCAGTGGGCTAGCCTGACATGTTGGGCGGTGACAATCCCAATATCTGCTGCCTCTGTCGAGCGGACATTTTCAGCCTCAAACGCATTAAAACATATTCAAGAAATACAACTGGGGAGGCTCGACTGTCTTCACTGGCGTCCATGAATCCAGAAGGACTTCTTACTGGAACTAAAACACACGGATGTACTGAACAACCGTGAGATTAAACTCTTTATTAACAAAGAAAGGAGGATGGACTTTGTCTTTAAATAGTGAACAGCAGCTCTGGTAAGTTAAATGCGTTTGTTTTTACATCTGCAGCTTTAATATGCTTGTTTATATATTATTATTTGTACAACTTGTTTTTATGAAGATGGATTTTTGTTTGGTTTTATATGTGATAGGAACCATTGTTACGTCTTATGTTGCTCTGGGGACACATTTAGCAGTGCCAGTGTTGCCAACTTGCCGACTTTCTCGCTAAATCTGGCGACTTTCCAAACCCTCATGGAGACTTGTTCTGGTGTTGTTGGAGACTTGTTCTGGTGTTGTTGGAGACTTGTTCTGGTGTTGTTGGAGACTTGTTCTGGTGTTGTTGGAGACTTGTTCTGGTGTTGTTAGAGACTTGTTCTGGTGTTGTTGGAGACTTGTTCTGGTGTTGTTGGAGACAACTTCACAACTTCAGACAGACGACGGGATTAAACCGGATTATCTGCTGTGTGTGTGTGTGTGTACGTGTGTGTGTGTGTGTGTGTTGGGGTTTCATGAAAGCTCAGAATTAGTCGTATGTATTTTAACCATCTGTCATGTTGTAATACAATATGTGAGTCTGCAGGATTATGTGTGTGTGTGTGTGTGTGTGTGTGTGTGTGTGTGTGTGTGTGTGTGTGTGTGTGTGTGTGTGTGTGTGTGTGTGTGTGTGTGTGTGTGTGTGTGTTAACAGGATGGAGAATATTCTGACTTTTGATCTAATGACATTAATAAAATAGAGTTTTCTTAAGACACGTTTTCTTTAGGACTTTATTTAACATTTTTATTTCATTTAAATTGAGATCACTTTACATCTCAGATATGAATTCTGGAGTTTTTCTGACATTAATAACTTAATTATTAATCGTCCCGTTTTCAACAACAATGAACCAAAGTGACAGAAGAGAACAAAAGAGAACAAAAGACGGAGCTCCGTCTCTGGTTCCCATGGAGCCGGGTCTCTAACCCCCCCACCCCCCCCCCGAGCCAATTACATTACATCTCTCCAAGAGTTCAAAGACGACACACAGCGTCCAGTCAGGAGTTATTCTTAACCTCCATGAGAGACGGGGGACAGAGAGACGGAGGACGGGGGGGTTTGAAGTTTTAGTGTTCCTCTCTCAGTAAACACTCTTCTTCTGTTTTTAATCTGAGAATCTACAGTCACTTCTTCTTCTCCACACTGAACCAAACAACGTCCTCCTGTCCTCCCTTCCTCCTGTCCTCCATCCTCCTGTCCTCCCATCCTCCCTTCCTCCTGTCCTCCCATCCTCCCTTCCTCCTGTCCTCCCATCCTCCCATCCTCCTGTCCTCCCATCCTCCTGTCCTCCCATCCTCCCATCCTCCCTTCCTCCCATCCTCCCATCCTCCCATCCTCCCATCCTCCCTTCCTCCCATCCTCCCATCCTCCCATCCTCCCATCCTCCCATCCTCCTGTCCTCCCATCCTCCCTTCCTCCTGTCCTCCCATCCTCCCATCCTCCCTTCCTCCTGTCCTCCCATCCTCCCTTCCTCCCTTCCTCATGTCCTCCCATCCTCCCTTCCTCCCTTTCTCCCATCCTCCCATCCTCCCATCCTCCTGTCCTCCCATCCTCCCTTCCTCCCTTCCTCCTGTCCTCCCATCCTCCCATCCTCCCTTCCTCCTGTCCTCCCATCCTCCCTTCCTCCCTTCCTCATGTCCTCCCATCCTCCCTTCCTCCTGTCCTCCCATCCTCCCTTCCTCCTGTCCTCCCGTCCTCCCGTCCTCCCATCCTCCCTTCCTCCTGTCCTCCCATCCTCCCATCCTCCCTTCCTCCTGTCCTCCCATCCTCCCTTCCTCCCATCCTCCCATCCTCCCTTCCTCCTGTCCTCCCATCCTCCCTTCCTCCTGTCCTCCCATCCTCCCATCCTCCCTTCCTCCCATCCTCCCTTCCTCCTGTCCTCCCATCCTCCCTTCCTCCCATCCTCCCATCCTCCCTTCCTCCTGTCCTCCCATCCTCCCTTCCTCATGTCCTCCCATCCTCCCGTCCTCCCATCCTCATGTCCTCACTGAAGTGGACAGTTTCCCCCTTTACATTAAACAAAGAGAGGACTTTCACCCAGGAGACCTCTGTTCGTGTCCTGTGTCTCCTCAGTCCTCAGTAACGTGAACTCTTTCTCTGGACGTTAACGACGGAGAGGAGCGGCTCTTAAAGCGATGACATCACAGGTCGTTTATCTGCTACCAGTTAATTAGTCACATTAAATACCAAAAGTCTCCTACAAAATAAAGGTCACATAAAACTAGTGAACTCTCAGCTATGTTTCTCAAACTGAAACAAAACATAAACCCAATTTATGATTAATAAAGTCATCCATGTAGCTTCATTTCCTAACTTTTAATAGTGGAGAAGAAGCTGAGTCAGCTGTTTCATGTGTTCTTACTATTAATATTTTAAATATAAATAAATAATCAGATATCAGCGCAAACACTCACAGTACAACCTCCTGCTCCGTTTCACCTCGTGGACATGTTTTATTTACACACGCGCGCACACACACACACACACACACACACACACACACACACACACACACACACACACACACACACACACACACACACACACACACACACACACACACACAGCGTGACATTTCCTGCTGGGTGACATCTCTCAGACTAACAAGCTGATCCTGCGGCTCTGAACAGCAGCACTAACGAAGACAGATCAGCTGATGACACGCTGGATGTGTGTGTGTGTGTGTGTGTGTATATATGTGTGTGTGTGTGTGTATATATGTGTGTGTGCTGTGCTGCTTGGAGAAAATTACTTTTTGCTCATTTTGAGAAGATTTATTGTGTCTTTTAACACATCGTTCGTCACAAAGCTATATATATATATACGTATATACGTATATATATACGTATATATATATACGTATATACGTATATATATGTATATACGTATATATATATATATATATATATATATATACGTATATATATATATATATATATATATATATACGTATATATATATATATATATACGTATTATATATATATACGTATATATATATATATATATACGTATATATATGTATATATGTATATATATATATACATATATAAATTATTAAGTACATCAACTTGAAATCATTCCTTAAAGTGATGACTTGGATATATTTCAGTGTCGTGTCTGTTTCGTTAACTTGAAGAAAGGACAGGTGATTGGATGAACCACCTGTCAATCAAACTCTTACAGATCCCGTCGGGAGAGGAAAGGAAACTTCTTTAGTTTATTAAAACCTTCGTTGTCGTTCTTTGAAGAAATCCTCTCCAGCTCTGATAGAACCGATGCTACTGTAGCATCTAAGCTAACGTCTTCAGGAGACGCCATTGTTGTCTCACACACCTAAGCCCCGCCCCTAGCTGCCTAAACCACGACAAACAATAACTGTCTGTTATTTTGTCTTTTGCAGAAACAAGCTGTGAACACATCAACACACAACAGTCTGTGTGATATCTTTCCTACTGAAGTCCAGCAACACGTGGAATACCTAAGAACTACGTAACGGAACTACAGATCAACATGGTGACTCATCAGGAGTGTGTTTCACTGTGATATTCTCTGTGTTTGTGTTACAGCTGTTACACAGTAAAGCTGTGGCTCCCGGACCTCAAACTCACCATTAACTGCTCAGCCACAGTCTGGACCGGCTGTTATAGCTGGAGGGACTCTGCAGTAACATCCTTAATGTGCACCAATTGACTGTGTACCACACACTCACTCACACACACACACACACACACACACACACACACACACACACACACACACACACACAGCCTCCAGTCCAATTGACTGCAGTCCAGAGCAGCCGAGCGAAGAGCCGAGAACACATCAGATCTGAGCTCCATTAATTTGTCCCTCCGATAATGTCAGACACACCGCCGGCTCTTAAATACTCAGCTACTGACTCTGTGTGTGTGTGTGTGTGTGTGTGTGTGTGTGTGTGTGTGTGTGTGTGTGTGTGTGTGTGTGTGTGTGTGTGTGTGTGTGTGTGTGTGTGTGTGTGTGTGTATGTGGCATCTGTTTGCACACACTCGCACAAACTCAGAGGCACAAACATAATAAAGGCCACACATTGGCAGACAGGTAGGCACGAAGCAAGAATAATCAGCTGCCTGCCAAAGTCTGTCACACACACACACACACACACACACACACACACACACACACACACACACACACACACACACACAGTGTTGACGTGTCTCCTGCAGGCTGCAGAGCTGCTGCAGCTCTTAATGCAGAAACAAGAGAGACAACTTCTCGCTCACAGAGTTGAGCTGTTTGAATGTCTCTTATTGTCTGAGCGCGCGTGAAGAGAACGAGGAGAACGAGGAGAACGAGGAGAACGAGGAGAACGAGGAGAACGAGGAGAACACCGTGAGGCCTCGTGAAGAGAACGAGGAGAACACCGTGAGGCCTCGTGAAGAGAACGAGGAGAACACCGTGAGGCCGCGTGAAGAGAACGAGGAGAACACCGTGAGGCCGCGTGAAGAGAACGAGGAGAACACCGTGAGGCCTCGTGAAGAGAACGAGGAGAACACCGTGAGGCCTCGTGAAGAGAACGAGGAGAACACCGTGAGGCCGCGTGAAGAGAACGAGGAGAACACCGTGAGGCCTCGTGAAGAGAACGAGGAGAACACCGTGAGGCCTCGTGAAGAGAACGAGGAGAACACCGTGAGGCCTCGTGAAGAGAACGAGGAGAACACCGTGAGGCCTCGTGAAGAGAACGAGGAGAACACCGTGAGGCCTCGTGAAGAGAACGAGGAGAACACCGTGAGGCCTCGTGAAGAGAACGAGGAGAACACCGTGAGGCCTCGTGAAGAGAACGAGGAGAACACCGTGAGGCCTCGTGAAGAGAACGAGGAGAACACCGTGAGGCCTCGTGAAGAGAACGAGGAGAACACCGTGAGGCCTCGTGAAGAGAACGAGGAGAACACCGTGAGGCCTCGTGAAGAGAACGAGGAGAACACCGTGAGGCCTCGTGAAGAGAACGAGGAGAACGAGGAGAACGAGGAGAACACCGTGAGGCCTCGTGAAGAGAACGAGGAGAACACCGTGAGGCCTCGTGAAGAGAACGAGGAGAACTTCAGATCAGAAACAACGAACACTCGTTCTCTCCTTCTTAGTGTCTGAAGGGAGCTCATGAAGCAGCATATTTCATGTTGTATGATTTAAAGACTTTTTGAGTTTCTGAGAAATGTATTTCTGTTTACTTCCTGAAAAGGACTCAAGACTGAAGAACACGTTCTGTACCTTTAAGAAGACTTTCACTTTCAAACACTCAACTAGAACCAATCAACAACAAGCTTCATCTCCTCATCACTTCATCTCCTCATCTCCTCATCACTTCCTCTCTTCATCATCTCATCACTTCATCTCCTCATCTCCTCATCACTTCCTCTCTTCATCTCCTCATCACTTCCTCTCTTCATCTCCTCATCACTTCATCACCTCATCTCCTCATCACTTCATCACCTCATCTCTTCCTCTCTCCATCATCTCTTCATCATCTCTTCATCACCTCATCACTTCATCATCTCATCACTTCCTCTCTTCATCACCTCATCTCTTCCTCTCCTCATCACTTCATCACCTCATCTCTTCCTCTCTCCATCATCTCTTCATCATCTCTTCATCACTTCATCTCCTCATCTCCTCATCACTTCCTCTCTTCATCTCCTCATCACTTCCTCTCTTCATCTCCTCATCACTTCATCACCTCATCTCCTCATCACTTCATCACCTCATCTCTTCCTCTCTCCATCATCTCTTCATCATCTCTTCATCACCTCATCACTTCATCATCTCATCACTTCCTCTCTTCATCACCTCATCTCTTCCTCTCTTCATCACTTAATCACCTCATCTCTTCATCACTTCCTCATCTTCTCTTTATCTCTTCATCACTTCCTCTCTTCATCATCTCTTCCTCTCCACTGTCTCAGCCTCCTCTTCTCTGTGGCAACACGTTCTGCTTCGCTGCAGACGACGCTCGTCCGCTGAGCAGTCTGATCCTCCCGCTGAGCATGCTGGGATACCGTGGCTGCCGTGGCAACCAAAAAAAAGATAGAGGGAAATAATGTGGGAGGAAGGGGAGGATGACGAAGGGGAGGACGACGAAGGGGAGGACGACGAAGGTGACGTGTCCGAGTACATGAGGGAAGGAGAGGAAGGAGTGAAGAAGGGAAGGAGGGAAGAAGGGAAGGAGAGGATAAAGGGATGAGACAGAGATGAGACGACGACACTCAGTGTAAACCTGCAGGTAATCTGATTACCAGAGATCTGACGACACAGCAGGACACACACACACACACACACACACACACACACACACACACACACACACACACACACACACACACACACACACACACACACACACACACACACACACACACACACACACACACACACACACACACACACACACACGGCGGCTCTCTCCCGTTGGGTAATCGGCTCCCGGTCTCTCTGGGATTAGGGAGTCTCTGAGAGTCTCTGAGAGTCTCTGAGAGTCTCTGAGAGTCTCTGAGAGTCTCTGGGAGCCCCGTGGAGCTCCGTGGAGGTCCGGAGGTTCAGCTCACACCTGATCTGTTTCCACTGGTTGCTCTTTAGAAGCGTGTGTTACTTGTTAGTATTTTACTCACAAATATCAACGCTGTGGAACTCTGCAGGGGCCCTGAACTCTACTGCTGCCGCCCAGAGACCGAAGATGAGAAGTGGACGTAGACGTTGTGACGGTTGAAGCCTCCAGTTCGGCCTTTTGTCCGTCGCCATCTTGTTTCTGTGCAACCAGTGAAAAGGAAGTGACTATATCTGGACTGAGGAGGAGTGACGTAGAGACGCCGTATACGTCTCTGGTAGAGACCTGTCAATCACTGTGTAGCCCCGCCCCTAAAGCATCCCCTGCTTTATGGTCTGTTTGACTCTAAATGGACCATAATGTACTAAATGAACATCATGCTGTATTGAAGAAGACTTGAAACTAGAGATTGAGACCATAAACTCATGTTTACAATGTTTACTGAGGTAATAAATCAAGAGAGAAGTAGAGTCATTTTCTCATAGACTTCTATACAACCAGAGGAGTCGCCCCCTGGTGGACACTAGAGAGAATGCAGCTTTAACACATGAAGCTCTGACTTCCACACGAGAGACCTCACACCAGACTTAAAGAGACAGTGCTGGTGTTTTGACATCGTCTGCTCTGAGATAAAACCAGAATGTGAAACATCAGAAGATAGAGAACAAACAATGAAAGCAGAGCCACGCTTTCACTTTCACAGAAAGTCAGGACGCATCGTCTGCTCTCTGCAAAGAATTACAAACACAAACGGACAGCCGTCAGATCGACGTGACTGAACACGAAGAAGGCTCCTTTGATGAAATCTAAAAACTCTAAATCCTTCACTTTCAACTCTGCAGATCGACACCAGAGCGTTTCTCTCTGGACGCGAGTCCTGTCAGCACCAACCGTTCGGCTCACAGAAGGAAGAAGGTTTAAAGACGTGGAACAGTTTCTCGCTGTTTAACCGGAGTTCCGATAGTTTCATGTTTTCAGCCCCAGAAGCTGCAGCAAAGCCTCCCACCTGTGTGCGCTGTCTGCCGGCTGCCTGTGTTGGGTCGTGTTCAGACACGTTAACCTGGGACTCGCTCCATCTCGGCTCCCGTACAACTCACCATCTGGCAGATTAGCTGCTAAAACTCAGCGAAGGGAAGTTAAGCGGCGCTGGCAGACTTCACGTTTTTGGGAGGAGCGAGGACAAAAGACCGAGAAGGTTTCATTTTCGCCCAAAAGTGGATTTTTCATAGAAGCTTTGAGGTGGTTTAATCGGGTCAAACACTGCAGCTGCACACACACACACACACACACACACACACACACACACACCATAATAGTCCTATTATGGTGTTTTCAGATGAGAAACAAGATGCATGATAATGCTGCTCAATAA
>JAVDOI010000047.1:1115214-1132714 GCA_032191485.1 Leptoclinus maculatus | reverse complement strand
AATGTGGGACACGCTTTAAGAAACAGGACTAGTACCTGCTGGAAGTGGGTCACCTCCAGGACCAGAGGACCAACAGGACTAGTACCTTCTGGAAGTGGGTCACCTCCAGGACCAGAGGACCAACAGGACTAGTACCTGCTGGAAGTGGGTCACCTCCAGGACCAGAGGACCAACAGGACTAGTACCTGCTGGAAGTGGGTCACCTCCAGGACCAGAGGACCAACAGGTCTAATACCTGCTGGAAGTGGGTCACCTCCAGGACCAGAGGACCAACAGGTCTAATACCTGCTGGAAGTGGGTCACCTCCAGGACCAGAGGACCAACAGGTCTAATACCTGCTGGAAGTGGGTCACCTCCAGGACCAGAAGACCAACAGGTCTCCCTCCCTTCAGTCCACTTCAACACACATCAGCCTCTTAGTCAGAACCAGAAGCAGCTGATTCTGTTTTGGAGCTGATCAGAAAAAAAGGTGAAAGAGGGAAACTTTCATAGTGGAAAGACAAGAGGGACGAAAAGCAGACGTGATGAGACGCACAACAACAACAACAACAACAACAACAACAACAACAACAACAACAACAACAACAACAACAACGGTGATCAGGTTCATGATATCAAACACATTCAGTTTAAAACTACAGCAGCTCAAAAGTCTCTGAAATGTCAGTGCCCTTAGCATTAGCATTAGCATTAGCATTAGTGACATGCCTTCACACACACACACACACACACACACACACACACACACACACACACACACACGTATAAGAGTTGGGGGTTCTCCAGTCGGGGGGATAAAGACTGGAGGGAAACAGGGAGGAGGTCGAATATCTTATTGGATTTAATCCCAAAACAGACGAACAGCCCCCTCCCCCGCCACTGCTCACACACACACACACACACACACACACACACACACACACACACACACACACACACACACACACACACACACACACACACACGATTAACCCCTTTAGAGTCTCAGAATCGAGGCCACGTCCACATTATCTTGTTTAGTGTCAGTCTGAGGTTTCAAACCAGCAACCTGAACACACAATAACAAAGATGTGACAAACATCAGTCACCGTAGCAACAAACTAAACTAAAAAGGATTCACAGCTTCATAACAAAACGATAAAGTGTAATAAAGTTTAAATCCAGATTATTCTATAAAAAAGTCATGAATAAAACATAAGTGTGTAAAAACCGTAAGAGTTCATCCACTGAGGAGCAAGAACCAGATCAGAGTTCATCCTCTGAGGAGCAAGAACCAGATCAGAGTTCATCCTCTGAGGAGCAGGAACCAGATCAGAGGTCATCCACTGAGGAGCAAGAACCAGATCAGAGTTCATCCACTGAGGAGCAGGAACCAGATCAGAGGTCATCGACTGAGGAGCAGGAACCAGATCAGAGGTCATCCACTGAGGAGCAAGAACCAGATCAGAGTTCATCCACTGAGGAGCAGGAACCAGATCAGAGGTCATCCACTGAGGAGCAAGAACCAGATCAGAGTTCATCCACTGAGGAGCAGGAACCAGATCAGAGGTCATCGACTGAGGAGCAGGAACCAGATCAGAGGTCATCCACTGAGGAGCAAGAACCAGATCAGAGTTCATCCACTGAGGAGCAGGAACCAGATCAGAGTTCATCCACTGAGGAGCAAGAACCAGATCAGAGTTCATCCACTGAGGAGCAAGAACCAGATCAGAGTTCATCCACTGAGGAGCAGGAACCAGATCAGAGGTCATCGACTGAGGAGCAAGAACCAGATCAGAGGTCATCCACTGAGGAGCAGGAACCAGATCAGAGGTCATCCACTGAGGAGCAAGAACCAGATCAGAGTTCATCCACTGAGGAGCAAGAACCAGATCAGAGTTCATCCACTGAGGAGCAAGAACCAGATCAGAGGTCATCCACTGAGGAGCAGGAACCAGATCAGAGGTCATCCACTGAGGAGCAAGAACCAGATCAGAGTTCATCCACTGAGGAGCAAGAACCAGATCAGAGGTCATCCTCTGAGGAGCAAGAACCAGATCAGAGTTCATCCACTGAGGACCAGGAACCAGATCAGAGTTCATCCTCTGAGGAGCAGGAACCAGATCAGAGGTCATCCTCTGAGGAGCAGGAACCAGTGGTTCTTTCCATCTGAATCTAAAATGAATCCAGCAGAAAGAGACGAAGGTCTCAAAGGTCCTCTGTGTTTGTGTTCACTTCTTCACACATTTAAAACACAGATTTTAAATAATCTACCTACTCAGAGTTCAGTCCCAAAACACGAACGCTCATTTGTGCCACGTTTTAGTTTTAATGGCAGATAAATGTTGGAAGCAGCTCAGAACAATAAGCTGGTGATGAAACGAGGAGCTCTTTTAGTTTTCAGGAGGACGTTGGACAGGAACCCAGGCTCCTTATCCATTTGTATTTTTACAGCTGACCCTTCTCGGCTCAAACGCTGCCGACAGATAAAAACTCTTTCTGCCAAATCTTCGTTTTTAATGACAGCTTTAAATCTCACTTTCTATCCTGCCAAATAAAAAAAAAACACCAAATGCTGCTCCGGCTTCACTTCGTCCTCGTGTCCTGAAACCGAAGCCAAGCAGCACCTTCTTCTGACGGGCCGAGAGTCACCAAACGCCCCGAAAATCAGTTTCACACCAACTCCTACGATGCTGCTTGAGACGCGTCTTCGTTTTGACGAATACTAACGTTAAAGTCCAACGAGACTCAGCACAACAAATTGAAATGCCAACGATGCTTTTAATTCTGCAAAATTATGTTAGACGTTGTTTATTTTTATATCATATAAATCAGTGACCTTGCAGTCGGCTTTTAATATTTATTGGCAAAAAAGTAAATTGAAAACTGTCAATTTTTAGCCTTATAATAAAGGAAGTGATTCAAAAATGGACGTGGCTAATACCTGGAGACAACCATGCAGGAACTAAAGCTGACTAAAGGTTGTATTGGTGGTGTTTCCAAATTTGGCCCAAATCGTAAAAACTCTATTGGTGGTGGATGACAGTGACAGAAATATAAACTAAGATGGTGACAGCCAAAAAAACAAAATGGAGATTGCCAATAAACCAAGATGGAGGTGCCCAGGATCCATGATGGCTATGGCTAAAAATCAAGATGGCGACGTTCAAGAACCAAGATGGCGGCATTCAAGAACCAGGATGGTGGCACCCAAAAACTACGATGGCGACGGCCAAGAACCAAGATGGCGACGACCAGGAACCAAGATGGCGGTGTTAAAGAAGCAAGATGGCGATGGCCAAGAACCAAGATGGCGACGTTCAAGAAGCAAGATGGTGGAGTCCAAAAACTACGATGGCGATGGCCAAGAACCAAGATGGCGACGACCAGGAACCAAGATGGCGACGACCAGGAACCAAGATGGCGGTGTTAAAGAAGCAAGATGGCGACGGCCAAGAACCAAGATGGTGACGGCCAAAAGAACGGACAAAGAACCTATATGACGATGACCAAAAACCAAGATGGAAACTGTCAAGAACCAAGATGGCGACGGTCAAAGTGCCAAACTGGAGGCTTCAAAACTGTAGTCCAGCAGCCAATGGTTCATTCAGTCTCCTGAATCTTTGTTCCAATTACCATATTGATATAAAAAGACAATGAGGTGAATGAGAGCAGATACACTTTTGAACAACAGAGAAGAAGATGACAGACCCACGTGTCTTTAAAACCAGAGAAGAAGAAGAGAAGAGGTCTAATTATCCAGAAGCATTGTGACAGAAAGAGAGCACTTTGTGGTAATAACAGAGAGAGGCTTTATGTTGACGACAGTAAACGCAGCCCAATGACAGATGAAGAAAAGAAGCTTCAGTCTTCATATTTATTTCTGCTCTCATCAGGTTGTTGTGACCCAGATATCAGAACGACATCAACCACCACAGAAGAAGAACAACAGATCACGTCTTCATTCCACAGAGAGACACTTTGACTGAATCGAGGCGTCTGTTTGCTCTTTTTTTAACTGATGATCACAACAATCAGATATCGGACGATAAATTATTTTGTATTTATTGTTTATCCAGACGACACCACGCTGCTGGAGACCCAGGAGGGAAGGGAGGCACGGGAGAACCAGAACCAGGACTGAGAGGGGCAGACTGTCAGACCCTGCTGCAGTAAAATTAGAGGTTTTCTAAAGGGACTCTGGTGCTCAGAGACACTACCACTTTAGTCCACAGGGGGCGCCAGAATCAACAGAAATAAAAGTTCCTAGTCGTCACTTTAAATTACAGATTTCTCAGATTTGAAACTAGCTGGAAACATTTTTGATAATGTAAATACTTAAACAACATTTAGAGCAGTTTAGACATTTTATTACAGAAATGTTGCATTCTATACCTTGAAACCAAAAGAAAACGTCTCTCTATCCAGTCAAATCATTTACTGTTAATAGCATCTTTTATGTATTTTTACAGTATATTATTGTTTTATATGTTTGGACCAATTTGGCTGCTGATTGCAGAGAAAACTAAAATATCTTTTCTGAATATTTGAATCTACAAACTGATGAAAACTAATAAGATAGATGTTCCTCTCCAGCTGACCTTCGTCCCTCCTCAACCAAACACAACCTGCTCTCTCCGCTCTGCTGTCAATAAAACACAGAAGAAGAGAAGCCGACACACAGTTTCATTACCGCTACTTCCTGTCTGGCGGGAGGAAACAGACTATAGTGATCAATTAGATACAAAACAGGTCGGTCTTCATTTTGTCTAAAACGGTGCAGAAAACATCTTTCGTCCGTTAAATAACGTGGAAATATCGGAACGATTATCGGACGGTTCCCCCGACTCTTCCTCTAGAGCTGCCACCGTGATTTACGTTAGCATGCTAACATGCTACATGTGCTAATCAGGTTTTCATACACGTGAAGACGTAAACAGACGAGGCACAATCCCAGCACCAAACTCCATTCAGAAAACAAGCATTTTAAAAGTTGTTTGCTGGTCGTCTTGCAGACAAATTCTGCATCATTAAATCACAGCTAAATCTGTATATTTTGGGTTCACGTCACTTTATCGACGGACGAGACGTTTCTTAAACACAGACAGGAAACAGATGAGAGATCAGCAGCAATAAAGACCAGTGACAAAATGCTCCTTAAAATTAAAGAATTATATTTCTCTCTTTCAAAAAAAAAACTGTCCTCAACAACTCAACGAGTTTTATAAGATCAGAAACTAAATAAGCTTAATATTTTACATTCTTGACAAACGTATATTTCCACATCTGGTCCTCACAAAGATAGAACACGTGAAGAACACACTCTCAGGTGAAATGCATCATGGGTAAACGATCATGTCGTGAAGCGGACTGACCGCGTCGCTCGTTAAACGGGGTCGTTAGTTGCCATGGTAACAGAAGTCTCCACACTAACGGGTTGTTTTGGTTTCCCCTCATGAATATGCTAATCTGACCTGATGACATCACTGAGGAGTCAGCAGCAGTTTAAATATGAAACGTTTCTTTTGGTTTAAAGACTTAAAGAGTTTCTGTTGAGTAAATAAAAAGTGATGTTTATCAAATGCTCTTGTTTTATATTTGATGGACTTTGTGACTCTATAATAAACTCTTAAACGCTAGAGTGAAGTAGAAGAAGAAGAAGAAGAAGATGTTTTTAGTCAGAGAGATAAAAGGACTCTTACCTTGAATCCAGGTCTGACCAATCACAAGCAGCTTCACAGGAGAGCCAATCAGTGAGGGAGAAGAGTCAGAATCCAGGAAGAGAAGAAGAGGTCCGGGTTAACTCCTGTTTGGAAACCTGAAAACCACAGAAGAAGAGACGTCAGGCATCTTCATCCAAATGCATTGTGGGACGGGTTCCCTGAGAACTGAGAGGAAGAGGAAGAGGAGAAAAAGGAGGAGGAGGAGGAAGGGGAGGAGGATGAGAAGAAGGAAGAGGAAGAAGAGAAGGAAGAGGAAGAAGGAGGAGAAGGCGGAGGATCTTAATTAATAATGAAGTAACAACTCAAACTAAGAAAATATGATGGAAATATTCTGAGGAAATATCCTTTGAAGATTACGGTTTTGCTTTTGTTTTGCTCAACAAATTACCAGAAAATATATATATATATATTCGTAGCGTATTGCTGCGTAGCGTTGCATATTGCTGCGTTGCGTATTGCTGCGTAGCCTTGCGTATTGCTGCGTTGCGTATTGCTGCGTTGCGTATTGCTGCGTTGCGTATTGCTGCGTTGCGTATTGCTGCGTTGCGTATTGCTGCGTAGCGTATTGCTGCGTAGCGTTGCGTAGTGCTGCGTAGCGTTGCGTATTGCTGCGTAGCGTATTGCTGCGTAGCGTTGCGTAGTGCTGCGTAGCGTTGCGTAGCGTTGCGTATTGCTGCGTAGCGTTGCGTAGTGCTGCGTAGCGTTGCGTATTGCTGCGTAGCGTTGCGTATTGCTGCGTATTGCTGCGTAGCGTTGCGTATTGCTGCGTAGCGTTGCGTATTGCTGCGTAGCGTTGCGTATTGCTGCGTAGCGTTGCGTATTGCTGCGTAGCGTTGCGTGTTGCTGCGTAGCGTTGCGTATTGCTGCGTAGCGTTGCGTATTGCTGCGTAGCGTTGCGTGTTGCTGCGTAGCGTTGCGTATTGCTGCGTAGCGTTGCGTGTTGCTGCGTAGCGTTGCGTATTGCTGCGTAGCGTTGCGTATTGCTGCGTAGCGTTGCGTATTGCTGCGTAGCTTTGCGTATTGCTGCGTAGCGTTGCGTAGTGCTGCGTAGCGTTGCGTATTGCTGCGTAGCGTTGCGTATTGCTGCGTAGCGTTGCGTATTGCTGCGTAGCTTTGCGTATTGCTGCGTAGCGTTGCGTAGTGCTGCGTAGCGTTGCGTATTGCTGCGTAGCGTTGCGTATTGCTGCGTAGCGTTGCGTATTGCTGCGTAGCGTTGCGTATTGCTGCGTAGCGTTGCGTATTGCTGCGTAGCGTTGCGTGTGTAACGTGCATTATAAAATAATACAATCATCATAAATACGTTTCCTCTCCTGCTCTGGGATCCGTGATGAAGACTAAAGATAAAGTCTTTGTTTCTTCAGTCACAACTTTTCCTCAGAAGTGTGAAATGTTCAGAAGCCTCTTTGAAGTCCAGAAACATGCAGAAGAGCAGAAAATCATCCGGTCGAGTGAAGAATCAAAACTTCAAGTTAAAAAGCGAAGCTGCTGTTTGTGTCTCTGAGTTTGAACCAGCAGCAACATTTTGAAGTTTATTGCCGGTGGAACGTCGTAAAAGTGAAGTAAGTGATCCGCGTATGAGCTGCAGAGAAATAAAAGACGTGAAATCATCCGACCGGACGACAAAAACACAGCAAACGATCGGATTCCCTCATTTTCTCTCCTTCGTATGTTTATTTGAATACTTTTCACTCATTTCACAGCGCTTGCGATGTATTTCACAAAGCAGACGTTTTGTTTTTCCGGCTCTCGGCTCTAATTAGCTGCTTAATGAGAGACTTTGCTGTTTGTTTGAGTCTGAGGAAGCTTCAGTGTCTTCGTCAGCCTGCAGATAATCAAACGTAACGGAGTCGGAGAACAAAGGAAACAGACAGAGAAACCCAGCGGTGTGTTTCACATTAGAGTCACTACTCCTTCCCTCTTTAAAACAAGAAGAGCTGCAGGTTTGAGACGCAGAGAGACACATTCACACATCCTCAGGAGTTCATGTCTCGACTGGAGCTAAAGATTTGTTTCCGAAACGCTCTGAGACAAAGAGAGACGGAGGACAAACATGAAGGTCTGAAGAAAAAGCTCTCTGAGTAATCAGAGAAACCCATCGGCATTATCGGCATTATCGTCGGATTCTCGTCTTCCCAACGGTCCCTGAACACATCGTGTGAGACGAACGCTTCAGTTCTATTTGTGAATGGAAGCGCACGACCCATTGTTCTAAGGGTGATGCATTGATAGCATTTTAACTCATTAACTCACTGACTTACGAACTCATTAACTCATTAACCTAATAACTCACTGAATCACTAACTCATTAACCTAATAACTTACTGATTAACTCACTGAATCACTAACTCATTAACCTAATAACTTACTGATTAACTCACTGAATCACTAACTCATTAACTCATTAAATCACTGACTTACTAACTCACGGACTTACTAACTCACTGACTCATTAACCCAATAATTCACTGACTCATTAACTCAATGAATCACTAACTCACTGAATCACTAAGTCATTAACTCACTGACTTATTAACTCATTAACCCAATAAATCACTGACTCATTCATTTATTAACTTACTGACTCAATAACTCATTAACCGACTCATTATCTCACTGACTCATTAACTTTGTTTCAGTTGATCATTAATTCACTTTTGCAGCTCGGAGACAAACAATGTTCTGCAGACGCTTCGTTGCTCTCTGATCTGAATGTGCGGCTCACGGATTCATTTAAAATCACAGCTGACGCATCTCTGCACGCCATTACCCAGCAGCCCCTGCAGCGCCGCTCTGAGACGAAAACGCACCGAGAGGACGAGGTCGGTTCATTAACGGCCCGAAACACAGAGTCATGTGTTCACGCTGGAACTGAAATCTATTCGTCTCCGCGCACACGTGCACACACAAGGAGACGGGACGAGGAGACAGGACAAGGAGACAGGACAAGGAGACGGGACGAGGAGACAGGACAAGGAGACAGGACAAGGAGACGGGACGAGGAGACGGGACGAGGAGAAGGGACGAGGAGAAGGGACGAGGAGACGGGACGAGGAGACAGGACGAGGAGACGGGACGAGGAGACAGGACGAGGAGAAGGGACGAGGAGAAGGGACGAGGAGACGGGACGAGGAGACAGGACGAGGAGACAGGACGAGGAGACGGGACGAGGAGACGGGACAAGGAGACGGGACGAGGAGACAGGACGAGGAGAAGGGACGAGGAGACGGGATGAGGAGACGGGACGAGGAGACGGGACGAGGAGACGGGACGAGGAGACAGCCGGTTGGCGACTTCTGGTTCAGGTTTTTGAGCAAATGAGGCGAGAAAACATCTTGTGAGGTTTGAGAGGCTGAGCAGCCAGAGAGGAAATGAAAGAATCAAGAGGAGGAAATAATAAAAGAGACGACGGCGTGAAGCGAGACATATACCACCGAAGAAGAGTCGATTGTGATTCTTTGTTTGCGGCCGGAGGGAAATCAGACGCTCGGCTTCCTGTTTGTTCTGGAGGAGATTTAACATCTTTGAGCTGGATGCAGAAATCAAAGCTCTCACAGCAGGAGGCTCCTCAGTGGTCATAAAACACGAAGAAGAGAACTAATTAAAGCAGAGAAGAAGAAACTCTTATTCTGACTGTTTTTGACCTGTTTGGCTGCACAGGATTTACATGAAATCAATCTGGATTATGAGTCTTTATGAGAATAAACAGGAAGTTACATGTTTACATCCCGTTAGATCTGATCTGTAGGCTACAGCCCGGCGTTTCCCATCATGCACTGGGGCTTGCAGCGTTCGGTTTGAGAGCAGCCGAGCTCATCATCATCATCTTCATCTTCATCAGGACTAAAAGCTCACATAAAGACGAAGTGGAAACAACCAGCGAGAGCGTTACGTTACAAAACGTACAAAAGCATCTTCTTGTAAATGTTTGGTGTGAATCATAAAGTAAAGGGAGATAATGCTTTATCTGGTGGTTTTATATACATATATCCTGTGTATATATATACATATATATACACATATATCCTGCTGCTCATACTGCAGACATCCAGAGGAACGTTAAATGGAAATACAGCACGCGGTCCACATGCAGGACCCAGCAGACCGGGTCTAATCCGCAGCCGGAGAGTTCCCCTCTGCAGCCTCTCTCGGGTTAATAAGTGTCACATCCGTCACCTCATGCAGATCCACCGCAGCAGTGTCAAACCCTCACACATGAACTCCTGTCAGTCTGAACTCAGGTCACAGGAATACCCACGAGGTGAGGTCATTTAGTTCTCTCACCACGACCACACGATGCTGAAGACCAAGAAGACCAAAGACATGAGACACGGAGGAAGGAACTCTGCAGACTTTGGTCCAGTTCACCAACGAATCCTCCAACAATGGGATGAGAGGGGGGGTGGTAAAGTCAGACTATGAGATGATGATGATGATGATGTGATGATGATACCAGTACAGTTGAAGTGATACAGATCTTCATATCAATAGAAGCTGATGATGGAAATGATTAAATCTATTTTCATGCTGAAACAAATCGTCTCAGTGAGACAGTAAACGTTCCTTCTTGTATTTATTATCAATAACTCAATAAATCCACGAGGTGAACGCTGACTGAAGCCGTCCATGAACTCCTTCATGGTTCCATTGTTTCATCTATCGGAGGAAGAGGAAGTAAAAACCGTACCCACATTCACACCTCAGCTGTGAATCCTCACAGAACTCCCACCATCCTCAGGAAGTGGACCAGCTGTCCTGGTGGTCCTGTTGAGCTCTTATTCTGAAGGGTCCAGACCCTTCTTCCTCCTCTGCTGCTCTAATTACCTCAGAGTTTGATTTAAAATCACTTCTCTGTCTCAAACTGTCACAATAAAAACAAACTTGTGATGGACTGCAGAAACATTTTCATGCTAATGATTCGTTTCGGGCATATAATAATAAATTATAATAATATAATAATAATAATAATTCTGCTTCCTTTGTTTTAAAAGAAGAAAAAACAACACTTCCATAAAAAAATATAAAGAGGCTTTTATTAGAAATGAATTTGTGGTGGTCGAGTATCACGTGTTCACGTTAAGATTCAAACAGAGAATATTAATAAAAGAGACGTTTGTGTGCGACTTCAGGAACCCCGTCAAAATAAAACGGCACTTTGTCTGTGATTTAAGACTAGGTCTAGGATTTAAGACTAGGTCTAGGATTTAAGACGGGATCTGTGATTTAAGACTAGGTCTGTGATTTAAGACTAGGTCTGTGATTTAAGACAGGGTATTTAAGACAAGGTCTTAAATAAGTGTTATTATCAAGTTAACGCATTAATTAATTAACGCCGACAATTATATTATCGCGTTAACGCAGTTTTCTTTTTATTATTAAGCGACATTTTTAACACCAGAACCGGCAGCGAGCGGTGAACAGCTGTTTGTGTGGCGTCTCTTCCGTCTCTTCCTGTTTCCTTCACCTACAGTCCCCTGGGTCCTAAGTCCCTCCATGTACAGCTTCTTATCACCCTCTATGTACCAACGTACATTTATAACAAATACCACACATATTACGGTAATCAGCGTTAAATATGTGTCTGACCAAAATACCACAAAAAGCAAAAAAGAAATTATTAATTTACATTATTTTTTTAGAGTTTTTAAAGTGTTTTTGTTTGTAATATGTATAATAAACATCATTTAGTTATCGCTACTGAGAATTTAACAAACATAAAAACATGACGTAGATAGGTTTGCAGTTTTCAAGAAGTATATTTAAATATCATCTCTTACACATGAAGATAAAGCTGTGAACACCGGCTGAATATCTATTATCAGAATCATTATAACTGTGTTATAACTGCTGCTGTGTAAAGGGAATACTGCTGTTAAAAAGAACCTGATGTGTTTAAAGTGTTTGCAAACCAAATGTTATTGACCTTTTGTTCATATAGCAGTACTTTAAAATAAAAGTGAGCAATACACTACTTTTGAATTCATTATTGAATTGAGCGCATAACAATGAGATTAATCGTTGCCCAGCACTAATATATATATTAATATATTTAATATATTAATTTTATCTTTTTCTCTACAACTCAGTGATTCACATGATGTCAGAAAACATCTTCTTTTGCCAAACTATTGATTCTTTCTCTGGAAGTTTGAGTCTGCTGTGAGCCAGCAGTCAACAACAAACACACACACACAAACACACACACAAACACACACACACACACACCTGTAGAGAGGGAGGTGTGTGGGTGTTGTGTTAATGCCAGCAGCTGATCAATGAAGCAGGAAGTGAAGGTTCACAGGGGTCACCCGGCAGAATGAGCAAGTGTGTGTGTGTGTGTGTGTACTTGTACAGCTATCTTAGTGAGGACCATGTGTTGGACCCTCGTAGATTATTTTCTGTAATAATCCAAAATCCAATAGAAGGATCTCATTGGCTGTTTGATGACTTCCTGTTAGACTACAGAGATCTGTGATCCCTGCAGAACGTCGAGTGTCCTCACAAAGATAGAAGTACGAGGTTGTGTGTGTGTGTGTGTGTTGGCAGGCAGCCATGTTGGAAGGTGTCTCACTCAATAGCTGAGAGACAGAAGAGCATGAGTCGACAATTAACTCATTCTCACACACACACACACACACGCACAGTATAAGAGATGGAACAAACCCTCTCCTCCATTTTCCTCATTCACATGTTTCATTCTGTGGTTTCAGTCATTATATTCTTGTTGTGATTTCAAAAGATAATTCAAATGTATTACAAACTTGTGTTTCTCCCTGATTTATCAGTTTCCTTTCATTGGTTATAAATATAACCCCAGCTCCAAGCTCTTCAGTTCAGCCTACAGTTTAAAAAATAAAAATAAAAATAGAAAATATGTATGTAGTCTCTGTGGCGTCACACGTTTCTGAAGAGCAATTCTGTCTTCGGCCGTCGCCATCTTGGACGTGACGACACCCACCTGTCACTCAAAGAGGCCACGCCCTTAATTCTGCCTCACTTTAAGCCTTAATATGATTTAAACAGGTGAGTTATGTAAACGTTGGCGATAGAGAGCGAACACGTTATTAGTAGCAGGCTGTAAACACGTATAATATAATATATAACTTTGGAGCCTCAAGTGGCCGTTTGAGGAACTGCAGTTTTTTGTAACTTCCTCGTTGGCTTCATTTAATACCAGCGTCTTCATTTAGAACTGTAAACAAACATGAACGTCACATGTTGATTGACCTTCCTCTTTAGCTTCAGTCTTTTGATGGTTTAGACTCATAAAACATTAGATTTGAATGTCAACGTGTTCCATAAATTAATCTGATTTCCAGGTGTTTGATCATCACTTCCTCCAAACTAAACCCCGTCCTGGACTCGATCTGGTTTCCGTGTGAACGCGTTGACTCTGGAGGATCGCGACGATCTCCCAACACGTCGGACTGTTGCTCTAAACGTAAAATATGCATGTGAGAGTTTAATGCATTATGCAGCACTTGTTTAGCATCCATGCATGATTCAGATGTTACAAACACACAGTGTGAGAACCTGAGGCTACAATAAATAAACTCACATCGGGACTGAAACCACCAGATGAAGAGATGAATGAATAAATACCGACCTGTTGAACTTCTACGTCTGACACAATAAAGGTAAAAAAGGTTCAATATGAAGTCTGACTTCCTGTTTAGCTTCTGCTCCACAGTTACAGTGAAACTAGAGATTGAGACCATAAACTCATGTTTACAATGTTTACTGAGGTAATAAATCAAGAGAGAAGTAGAGTCATTTTCTCATAGACTTCTATAGAACCAGAGGAGTCGCCCCCTGGTGGACACTAGAGAGAATGCAGCTTTAACACATGAAGCAACGACTTCAACATGTTCTCAACGTGACTTTTGTCATCGTGTCAGAGATCCGATATGTGGACAATTTATCAAGCGTAGGTCTCGGTCACCACCCCCCCCGCCCTGAAACGCAGAATATCTTCAAAATAAAAGCTTTAAAATAACAAAAATAACGGGACTTTTATCGTGAAGAATATATAAGAAAATAATTAAAGGATCTATTCTTCAATAAAATGAGTCTACTTCAGAAGTTGAACTATAGAAATCAATTATATCTATAATTTTATCTCGTTTATGACTTTGAAAAAAACGTTTTCAATTAAAAAGGTTCACTTAAGCTCAGTTTATATCTGATAAAAACACTATTTACACGTCTGAGGATTTTACAAAGACGGACAATTAGTTTTTAAAAGATTTAGAAACAGGAAGTCTTTAAAATCTACATTTCAGTAAATATTTAGCAGCCAAATCAAACAATTTCAACCTTTGTTTCTTCATAAAACATTTAATAATTGACTTGTTTCTTTACAGGGTTTGTATACGGGTAATTAAGTAGTTTATGAATATAAGATACGAGTGTACAGACCCCTCCCCTCTACAGTGGAGGTTGGTTTATGGTGTTTTCTTGGTTCCACTTACAGTCGGTGGTCAGATCTCTGAGTTACACTCGTTGTCTTCTGAACTGACCCACATCCTCCTCAGACGTGTTTTCACCGCGTTGCGTCACAGTTACACCGGAAAAGTGTGTGTGTGTGTGTGTCTGTCTGTGTGTGTGTCTGTGTGTCTGTGTGTGTGTGTCTGTGTGTGTGTGTGTCTGTGTGTGTGTCTGTGTGTGTGTGTCTGTGTGTGTGTGTGTGTGTCTGTGTGTGTGTGTGTGTGTGTGTGTGTCTGTGTGTGTGTCTGTGTGTGTGTGTCTGTGTGTGTGTCTGTGTGTGTGTGTCTGTGTGTGTGTGTGTCTGTGTGTGTCTGTGTGTGTGTCTGTGTGTGTGTGTCTGTGTCTGTGTGTGTGTGTGTGTGTCTGTGTCTGTGTGTCTGTGTGTGTGTCTGTGTGTGTGTGTGTGTGTGTCTGTGTGTGTGTGTCTGTGTGTGTGTGTCTGTGTGTGTGTCTGTGTGTGTGTCTGTGTGTGTGTGTCTGTGTGTGTGTGTCTGTGTGTGTGTGTCTCTGTGTGTGTCTGTGTGTGTCTGTGTGTGTGTAGCCTGATACAACTGACGGTCTAAACGAAGCTGACAGAGAGAAACGTGTTTTAAATAATAAACATTATAAAACATTTTTTATTATATTCATCGTTTTTGTTTCTGCGGTTTTGTTTTATTCATGTTTTCTTTATTTGGGGATATTTTAATATTCCAATTCTAAAGTCAGTCTTTTAAAGCTTTTTATTATTATTATTATTATTGCGCTGCTATATTATCATTAATATCACAATAAGACATAAAGGCTCTTAAAAGGAAACGTTTCTATTATGTTGTACAAATCTGATCAATTAAACAGATTCTTCTTTCAGTACGACGATCTGCTGAGCCTCACTTCCTCCCTCCTTCCTTCCTTTCCTTCACTTCCTCCCTCCTTCCTTCCTTTTTACTTCCTTCCCTTCTTTCCTTACCCTTCAATATTTGATCATTTCCTGCAGATGATGATGACAAAGTTCATTTCTAGTTTTCCTGCAGTCAGGAGCTCAGACACACACACCTACACACACACACACACACACCTACACACACACACACACACACACACCTACACACACACACACACACACACACCTACACACACACACACACACACACACACACCTACACACACACACACACACACACACCTACACACACACACACACACACACCTACACACACACACACACACACACACCTACACACACACACACACACACACACACACCTACACACACACACACACACACACACACACCTACACACACACACACACACACACACCTACACACACACACCTACACACACACACACACACACACACACCTACACACACACACACACACACACACACACCTACACACACACACACACACACACACCTACACACACACACACACACACACACCTACACACACACACACACACACACACACACACACCTACACACACACACACACACACACACCTACACACACACACACACACACACCTACACACACACACACACACACACACACCTACACACACACACACACACACACACACACACACACACACACCTACACACCTACACACACACACACCTACACACACACACACACACACACCTACACACACACACACACACACACACCTACACACACACACACACACACACACACACACACCTACACACCTACACACACACACCTACACACACACACACACACACCTACACACCTACACACACACACACCTACACACACACACACACACACACACACACAGACACACACACACACAGACACACACACACACACACAGACACACACACACACAGACACACACACACACAGACACACACACACACACACACACACACACACACACACACACACACACACACACACACACACACACACACACACACAGTGAGTTGTTCGGGTTGGACAAAGACGGCAGCACCTGAACTCATCGTGAACAACAGAGGACGGTGTCTAGACGTGGGGGGGGGGGTAATCCTGGTTTATATCCTCCAACAAAGAGACGTGTGACCTTTGACCCCCATGTCAGGATCATACAGGAAACAAAGGTTTAAATATTAAATATTACAACAGATTGTTTTTAAAATCATTCAAAGTACAGAAATGAGCTGAAGTATGAAAACAGACTTCAAACATCAGAAACACTCTCTGGACCTGGACCCGGGCCTGGACCTAGACCTAGACCTGGACCCGGACCTGAACCCGGACCCAGGCCTGGGCCTGGACCTGAACCCGGGCCTGGACCTGAACCCGGACCGGAACCCTGAGGTCCAGGACCCATCAGGTCTGGCTCATTGTGGTTCAAACGTCCTCACTGACCAGATGAAGCGTTTAGTGTTTAAATCTGTTAGATATTAAAATATGAGGTTTAGTTTCAGTAAATCCTTTTCTTCACTTCCTTTCCTCCCTCCTTCTTTTTTTACTTCCATTCTATTCATTTTTTTCCCTTTCCCCCTTCCTTCCTTCCTTCCTTCCATCCCTCCCTCCTTCCCTTCTTTCCCTTCCTTCCTTTTCTTCACTTCCTTTTCTACCTCCCTCCATTTTTTTACTTCCATTCTTTTCCCTCCCATCCCTTCTCTCTCTCCCTCTCTCCTTTTACTTCCATTATCTTTCCTTCCCCCCTTTCCTTCCCTCCCTCCTTCCATTCTTTTCTTACTTCCTTTCCTTCCTCCCTCCACCTCTACCCTTCCTTCCTTCCTTTTCTTCACTTCCCTCCCTTCTTTTTTTTACTTCCATTCTCTTCCCTTCTTTCACTTTCCCCCTTCCTTCCTCCACTTCTTTCCTTTTCTTCACTTCCTTTCCTTTCCTTTCCTCCCTCCCTTCCTTCCCTTCTTTCCTCCACTTCACTTCCTTTCCTCCCTCCCCCCCCTTCCTTCCTCCACTTCTTTCCTTTTCTTCACTTCCTTTCCTCCCTCCCTCCCTTCCTTCCCTTCTATCCTTTTCTTCCAGAAACATGAGGTTTAGTTTCTAAACTAAAACAATGATTATGAATCATAAATGAACAGAAAACATTCATAACTACTGTTTGACTCAGATTGTGTGTTTTGTGTAAAGAGCGTTTAAATAAAACAAAGGTGCGTTCAGGTGCATCGGGGCATTTTACGACCGCTTCCTTTCCTCAGGAAACACACGTTTATGTTTTAACGTCGTATAAACTCTCAAATCATCGGCTCATAAACGTTTATGTCCGGCTGTAAAAACTCGGAATAAAATCTATTTTCCGTGTCAGACGCTTTAACCTCCGTCTCGCTGTGAATATGTTCATGACGAG
>JAVDOI010000047.1:1086148-1101148 GCA_032191485.1 Leptoclinus maculatus | reverse complement strand
CCAACAGGACTAGTACCTGCTGGAAGTGGGTCACCTCCAGGACCAGAGGACCAACAGGTCTAATACCTGCTGGAAGTGGGTCACCTCCAGGACCAGAGGACCAAC
Organism: Leptoclinus maculatus; assembly: GCA_032191485.1. NCBI lineage: Eukaryota > Metazoa > Chordata > Actinopteri > Perciformes > Stichaeidae > Leptoclinus > Leptoclinus maculatus. The sequence continues at coordinate 1,101,043 of JAVDOI010000047.1, read as the reverse complement.
AGGACTAGTACCTGCTGGAAGTGGGTCACCTCCAGGACCAGAGGACCAACAGGTCTAATACCTGCTGGAAGTGGGTCACCTCCAGGACCAGAAGACCAACAGGACTAATACCTGCTGGAAGTGGGTCACCTCCAGGACCAGAAGACCAACAGGTCTAATACCTTCTGGAAGTGGGTCACCTCCAGGACCAGAAGACCAACAGGTCTAATACCTGCTGGAAGTGGGTCACCTCCAGGACCAGAGGACCAACAGGACTAGTACCTGCTGGAAGTGGGTCACCTCCAGGACCAGAGGACCAACAGGTCTAATACCTGCTGGAAGTGGGTCACCTCCAGGACCAGAGGACCAACAGGACTAGTACCTGCTGGAAGTGGGTCACCTCCAGGACCAGAGGACCAACAGGTCTAATACCTGCTGGAAGTGGGTCACCTCCAGGACCAGAAGACCAACAGGACTAATACCTGCTGGAAGTGGGTCACCTCCAGGACCAGAAGACCAACAGGTCTAATACCTGCTGGAAGTGGGTCACCTCCAGGACCAGAAGACCAACAGGTCTAATACCTGCTGGAAGTGGGTCACCTCCAGGACCAGAGGACCAACAGGACTAGTACCTGCTGGAAGTGGGTCACCTCCAGGACCAGAGGACCAACAGGTCTAATACCTGCTGGAAGTGGGTCACCTCCAGGACCAGAGGACCAACAGGACTAGTACCTGCTGGAAGTGGGTCACCTCCAGGACCAGAGGACCAACAGGTCTAATACCTGCTGGAAGTGGGTCACCTCCAGGACCAGAAGACCAACAGGACTAATACCTGCTGGAAGTGGGTCACCTCCAGGACCAGAAGACCAACAGGTCTAATACCTGCTGGAAGTGGGTCACCTCCAGGACCAGAGGACCAACAGGACTAGTACCTTCTGGAAGTGGGTCACCTCCAGGACCAGAGGACCAACAGGACTAGTACCTGCTGGAAGTGGGTCACCTCCAGGACCAGAGGACCAACAGGTCTAATACCTGCTGGAAGTGGGTCACCTCCAGGACCAGAAGACCAACAGGACTAGTACCTGCTGGAAGTGGGTCACCTCCAGGACCAGAGGACCAACAGGTCTAATACCTGCTGGAAGTGGGTCACCTCCAGGACCAGAGGACCAACAGGACTAGTACCTGCTGGAAGTGGGTCACCTCCAGGACCAGAAGACCAACAGGTCTCCCTCCCTTCAGTCCACTTCAACACACATCAGCCTCTTAGTCAGAACCAGAAGCAGCTGATTCTGTTTTGGAGCTGATCAGAAAAAAAGGTGAAAGAGGGAAACTTTCATAGTGGAAAGACAAGAGGGACGAAAAGCAGACGTGATGAGACGCACAACAACAACAACAACAACAACAACAACGGTGATCAGGTTCATGATATCAAACACATTCAGTTTAAAACTACAGCAGCTCAAAAGTCTCTGAAATGTCAGTGCCCTTAGCATTAGCATTAGCATTAGCATTAGCATTAGTGACATGCCTTCACACACACACACACACACACACACGTATAAGAGTTGGGGGTTCTCCAGTCGGGGGGATAAAGACTGGAGGGAAACAGGGAGGAGGTCGAATATCTTATTGGATTTAATCCCAAAACAGACGAACAGCCCCCTCCCCCGCCACTGCTCACACACACACACACACACACACACACACACACACACACACACACACACACACACACACACACACACACACACACACACACACACACACACACACACACACACACACACACACACACACACACACACACACACACACACACACACACACACACACACACACACACACACACACACGATTAACCCCTTTAGAGTCTCAGAATCGAGGCCACGTCCACATTATCTTGTTTAGTGTCAGTCTGAGGTTTCAAACCAGCAACCTGAACACACAATAACAAAGATGTGACAAACATCAGTCACCGTAGCAACAAACTAAACTAAAAAGGATTCACAGCTTCATAACAAAACGATAAAGTGTAATAAAGTTTAAATCCAGATTATTCTATAAAAAAGTTTATATTTAATCAGGCTGGACAGGAAGTCATGAATAAAACATAAGTGTGTAAAAACCGTAAGAGTTCATCCTCTGAGGAGCAAGAACCAGATCAGAGTTCATCCTCTGAGGAGCAGGAACCAGATCAGAGGTCATCCTCTGAGGAGCAGGAACCAGATCAGAGTTCATCCACTGAGGAGCAAGAACCAGATCAGAGTTCATCCACTGAGGAGCAGGAACCAGATCAGAGTTCATCCACTGAGGAGCAAGAACCAGATCAGAGTTCATCCACTGAGGAGCAAGAACCAGATCAGAGTTCATCCACTGAGGAGCAAGAACCAGATCAGAGTTCATCCACTGAGGAGCAGGAACCAGATCAGAGGTCATCGACTGAGGAGCAAGAACCAGATCAGAGGTCATCCACTGAGGAGCAGGAACCAGATCAGAGGTCATCCACTGAGGAGCAAGAGCCAGATCAGAGTTCATCCTCTGAGGAGCAAGAACCAGATCAGAGGTCATCCACTGAGGAGCAGGAACCAGATCAGAGTTCATCCACTGAGGAGCAAGAACCAGATCAGAGGTCATCCACTGAGGAGCAGGAACCAGATCAGAGGTCATCCACTGAGGAGCAAGAACCAGATCAGAGTTCATCCACTGAGGAGCAAGAACCAGATCAGAGGTCATCCTCTGAGGAGCAAGAACCAGATCAGAGTTCATCCACTGAGGACCAGGAACCAGATCAGAGTTCATCCACTGAGGAGCAAGAACCAAATCAGAGTTCATCCTCTGAGGAGCAAGAACCAAATCAGAGGTCATCCACTGAGGAGCAAGAACCAAATCAGAGTTCATCCTCTGAGGAGCAAGAACCAAATCAGAGTTCATCCACTGAGGAGCAGGAACCACATCAGAGTTCATCCTCTGAGGAGCAGGAACCAGATCAGAGGTCATCCACTGAGGAGCAAGAACCAAATCAGAGTTCATCCACTGAGGAGCAGGAACCACATCAGAGTTCATCCTCTGAGGAGCAGGAACCAGATCAGAGGTCATCCTCTGAGGAGCAGGAACCAGTGGTTCTTTCCATCTGAATCTAAAATGAATCCAGCAGAAAGAGACGAAGGTCTCAAAGGTCCTCTGTGTTTGTGTTCACTTCTTCACACATTTAAAACACAGATTTTAAATAATCTACCTACTCAGAGTTCAGTCCCAAAACACGAACGCTCATTTGTGCCACGTTTTAGTTTTAATGGCAGATAAATGTTGGAAGCAGCTCAGAACAATAAGCTGGTGATGAAACGAGGAGCTCTTTTAGTTTTCAGGAGGACGTTGGACAGGAACCCAGGCTCCTTATCCATTTGTATTTTTACAGCTGACCCTTCTCGGCTCAAACGCTGCCGACAGATAAAAACTCTTTCTGCCAAATCTTCGTTTTTAATGACAGCTTTAAATCTCACTTTCTATCCTGCCAAATAAAAAAAAAACACCAAATGCTGCTCCGGCTTCACTTCGTCCTCGTGTCCTGAAACCGAAGCCAAGCAGCACCTTCTTCTGACGGGCCGAGAGTCACCAAACGCCCCGAAAATCAGTTTCACACCGACTCCTACGATGCTGCTTGAGACGCGTCTTCGTTTTGACGAATACTAACGTTAAAGTCCAACGAGACACAGCACAACAAATTGAAATGCCAACGATGCTTTTAATTCTGCAAAATTATGTTAGACGTTGTTTATTTTTATATCATATAAATCAGTGACCTTGCAGTCGGCTTTTAATATTTATTGGCAAAAAAGTCAATTGAAAACTGTCAATTTTTAGCCTTATAATAAAGGAAGTGATTCAAAAATGGACGTGGCTAATACCTGGAGACAACCATGCAGGAACTAAAGCTGACTAAAGGTTGTATTGGTGGTGTTTCCAAATTTGGCCCAAATCGTAAAAACTCTATTGGTGGTGGATGACTGTGACAGAAATATAAACTAAGATGGTGACAGCCAAAAAAACAAAATGGAGATTGCCAATAAACCAAGATGGAGGTGCCCAGGATCCATGATGGCTATGGCTAAAAATCAAGATGGCGACGTTCAAGAACCAAGATGGCGGCATTCAAGAACCAGGATGGTGGCACCCAAAAACTACGATGGCGACGGCCAAGAACCAAGATGGCGACGACCAGGAACCAAGATGGCGGTGTTAAAGAAGCAAGATGGCGATGGCCAAGAACCAAGATGGCGACGTTCAAGAAGCAAGATGGTGGAGTCCAAAAACTACGATGGCGATGGCCAAGAACCAAGATGGCGACGACCAGGAACCAAGATGGCGACGACCAGGAACCAAGATGGCGGTGTTAAAGAAGCAAGATGGTGACGGCCAAAAGAACGGACAAAGAACCTATATGACGATGACCAAAAACCAAGATGGAAACTGTCAAGAACCAAGATGGCGACGGTCAAAGTGCCAAACTGGAGGCTTCAAAACTGTAGTCCAGCAGCCAATGGTTCATTCAGTCTCCTGAATCTTTGTTCCAATTACCATATTGATATAAAAAGACAATGAGGTGAATGAGAGCAGATACACTTTTGAACAACAGAGAAGAAGATGACAGACCCACGTGTCTTTAAAACCAGAGAAGAAGAAGAGAAGAGGTCTAATTATCCAGAAGCATTGTGACAGAAAGAGAGCACTTTGTGGTAATAACAGAGAGAGGCTTTATGTTGACGACAGTAAACGCAGCCCAATGACAGATGAAGAAAAGAAGCTTCAGTCTTCATATTTATTTCTGCTCTCATCAGGTTGTTGTGACCCAGATATCAGAACGACATCAACCACCACAGAAGAAGAACAACAGATCACGTCTTCATTCCACAGAGAGACACTTTGACTGAATCGAGGCGTCTGTTTGCTCTTTTTTTAACTGATGATCACAACAATCAGATATCGGACGATAAATTATTTTGTATTTATTGTTTATCCAGACGACACCACGCTGCTGGAGACCCAGGAGGGAAGGGAGGCACGGGAGAACCAGAACCAGGACTGAGAGGGGCAGACTGTCAGACCCTGCTGCAGTAAAATTAGAGGTTTTCTAAAGGGACTCTGGTGCTCAGAGACACTACCACTTTAGTCCACAGGAGGCGCCAGAATCAACAGAAATAAAAGTTCCTAGTCGTCACTTTAAATTACAGATTTCTCAGATTTGAAACTAGCTGGAAACATTTTTGATAATGTAAATACTTAAACAACATTTAGAGCAGTTTAGACATTTTATTACAGAAATGTTGCATTCTATACCTTGAAACCAAAAGAAAACGTCTCTCTATCCAGTCAAATCATTTACTGTTAATAGCATCTTTTATGTATTTTTACAGTATATTATTGTTTTATATGTTTGGACCAATTTGGCTGCTGATTGCAGAGAAAACTAAAATATCTTTTCTGAATCTTTGAATCTACAAACTGATGAAAACTAATAAGATAGATGTTCCTCTCCAGCTGACCTTCGTCCCTCCTCAACCAAACACAACCTGCTCTCTCCGCTCTGCTGTCAATAAAACACAGAAGAAGAGAAGCCGACACACAGTTTCATTACCGCCACTTCCTGTCTGGCGGGAGGAAACAGACTATAGTGATCAATTAGATACAAAACAGGTCGGTCTTCATTTTGTCTAAAACGGTGCAGAAAACATCTTTCGTCCGTTAAATAACGTGGAAATATCGGAACGATTATCGGACGGTTCCCCCGACTCTTCCTCTAGAGCTGCCACCGTGATTTACGTTAGCATGCTAACATGCTACATGTGCTAATCAGGTTTTCATACACGTGAAGACGTAAACAGACGAGGCACAATCCCAGCACCAAACTCCATTCAGAAAACAAGCATTTTAAAAGTTGTTTGCTGGTCGTCTTGCAGACAAATTCTGCATCATTAAATCACAGCTAAATCTGTATATTTTGGGTTCACGTCACTTTATCGACGGACGAGACGTTTCTTAAACACAGACAGGAAACAGATGAGAGATCAGCAGCAATAAAGACCAGTGACAAAATGCTCCTTAAAATTAAAGAATTATATTTCTCTCTTTCAAAAAAAAAACTGTCCTCAACAACTCAACGAGTTTTATAAGATCAGAAACTAAATAAGCTTAATATTTTACATTCTTGACAAACGTATATTTCCACATCTGGTCCTCACAAAGATAGAACACGTGAAGAACACACTCTCAGGTGAAATGCATCATGGGTAAACGATCATGTCGTGAAGCGGACTGACCGCGTCGCTCGTTAAACGGGGTCGTTAGTTGCCATGGTAACAGAAGTCTCCACACTAACGGGTTGTTTTGGTTTCCCCTCATGAATATGCTAATCTGACCTGATGACATCACTGAGGAGTCAGCAGCAGTTTAAATATGAAACGTTTCTTTTGGTTTAAAGACTTAAAGAGTTTCTGTTGAGTAAATAAAAAGTGATGTTTATCAAATGCTCTTGTTTTATATTTGATGGACTTTGTGACTCTATAATAAACTCTTAAACGCTAGAGTGAAGTAGAAGAAGAAGAAGAAGATGTTTTTAGTCAGAGAGATAAAAGGACTCTTACCTTGAATCCAGGTCTGACCAATCACAAGCAGCTTCACAGGAGAGCCAATCAGTGAGGGAGAAGAGTCAGAATCCAGGAAGAGAAGAAGAGGTCCGGGTTAACTCCTGTTTGGAAACCTGAAAACCACAGAAGAAGAGACGTCAGGCATCTTCATCCAAATGCATTGTGGGACGGGTTCCCTGAGAACTGAGAGGAAGAGGAAGAGGAGAAAAAGGAGGAGGAGGAGGAAGGGGAGGAGGATGAGAAGAAGGAAGAGGAAGAAGAGAAGGAAGAGGAAGAAGGAGGAGAAGGCGGAGGATCTTAATTAATAATGAAGTAACAACTCAAACTAAGAAAATATGATGGAAATATTCTGAGGAAATATCCTTTGAAGATTACGGTTTTGCTTTTGTTTTGCTCAACAAATTACCAGAAAATATATATATATATATTCGTAGCGTATTGCTGCGTAGCGTTGCATATTGCTGCGTTGCGTATTGCTGCGTAGCGTTGCGTATTGCTGCGTTGCGTATTGCTGCGTTGCGTATTGCTGCGTTGCGTATTGCTGCGTAGCGTATTGCTGCGTAGCGTTGCGTAGTGCTGCGTAGCGTTGCGTATTGCTGCGTAGCGTATTGCTGCGTAGCGTTGCGTAGTGCTGCGTAGCGTTGCGTAGCGTTGCGTATTGCTGCGTAGCGTTGCGTAGTGCTGCGTAGCGTTGCGTATTGCTGCGTAGCGTTGCGTATTGCTGCGTAGCGTTGCGTATTGCTGCGTAGCGTTGCGTATTGCTGCGTAGCGTTGCGTATTGCTGCGTAGCGTTGCGTATTGCTGCGTAGCGTTGCGTGTTGCTGCGTAGCGTTGCGTATTGCTGCGTAGCGTTGCGTATTGCTGCGTAGCGTTGCGTATTGCTGCGTAGCGTTGCGTATTGCTGCGTAGCTTTGCGTATTGCTGCGTAGCGTTGCGTAGTGCTGCGTAGCGTTGCGTATTGCTGCGTAGCGTTGCGTATTGCTGCGTAGCGTTGCGTATTGCTGCGTAGCTTTGCGTATTGCTGCGTAGCGTTGCGTAGTGCTGCGTAGCGTTGCGTATTGCTGCGTAGCGTTGCGTATTGCTGCGTAGCGTTGCGTGTGTAACGTGCATTATAAAATAATACAATCATCATAAATACGTTTCCTCTCCTGCTCTGGGATCCGTGATGAAGACTAAAGATAAAGTCTTTGTTTCTTCAGTCACAACTTTTCCTCAGAAGTGTGAAATGTTCAGAAGCCTCTTTGAAGTCCAGAAACATGCAGAAGAGCAGAAAATCATCCGGTCGAGTGAAGAATCAAAACTTCAAGTTAAAAAGCGAAGCTGCTGTTTGTGTCTCTGAGTTTGAACCAGCAGCAACATTTTGAAGTTTATTGCCGGTGGAACGTCGTAAAAGTGAAGTAAGTGATCCGCGTATGAGCTGCAGAGAAATAAAAGACGTGAAATCATCCGACCGGACGACAAAAACACAGCAAACGATCGGATTCCCTCATTTTCTCTCCTTCGTATGTTTATTTGAATACTTTTCACTCATTTCACAGCGCTTGCGATGTATTTCACAAAGCAGACGTTTTGTTTTTCCGGCTCTCGGCTCTAATTAGCTGCTTAATGAGAGACTTTGCTGTTTGTTTGAGTCTGAGGAAGCTTCAGTGTCTTCGTCAGCCTGCAGATAATCAAACGTAACGGAGTCGGAGAACAAAGGAAACAGACAGAGAAACCCAGCGGTGTGTTTCACATTAGAGTCACTACTCCTTCCCTCTTTAAAACAAGAAGAGCTGCAGGTTTGAGACGCAGAGAGACACATTCACACATCCTCAGGAGTTCATGTCTCGACTGGAGCTAAAGATTTGTTTCCGAAACGCTCTGAGACAAAGAGAGACGGAGGACAAACATGAAGGTCTGAAGAAAAAGCTCTCTGAGTAATCAGAGAAACCCATCGGCATTATCGTCGGATTCTCGTCTTCCCAACGGTCCCTGAACACATCGTGTGAGACGAACGCTTCAGTTCTATTTGTGAATGGAAGCGCACGACCCATTGTTCTAAGGGTGATGCATTGATAGCATTTTAACTCATTAACTCACTGACTTACGAACTCATTAACTCATTAACCTAATAACTCACTGAATCACTAACTCATTAACCTAATAACTTACTGATTAACTCACTGAATCACTAACTCATTAACCTAATAACTTACTGATTAACTCACTGAATCACTAACTCATTAACTCATTAAATCACTGACTTACTAACTCACGGACTTACTAACTCACTGACTCATTAACCCAATAATTCACTGACTCATTAACTCAATGAATCACTAACTCACTGAATCACTAAGTCATTAACTCACTGACTTATTAACTCATTAACCCAATAAATCACTGACTCATTAATTTATTAACTTACTGACTCAATAACTCATTAACCGACTCATTATCTCACTGACTCATTAACTTTGTTTCAGTTGATCATTAATTCACTTTTGCAGCTCGGAGACAAACAATGTTCTGCAGACGCTTCGTTGCTCTCTGATCTGAATGTGCGGCTCACGGATTCATTTAAAATCACAGCTGACGCATCTCTGCACGCCATTACCCAGCAGCCCCTGCAGCGCCGCTCTGAGACGAAAACGCACCGAGAGGACGAGGTCGGTTCATTAACGGCCCGAAACACAGAGTCATGTGTTCACGCTGGAACTGAAATCTATTCGTCTCCGCGCACACGTGCACACACAAGGAGACGGGACGAGGAGACAGGACAAGGAGACGGGATGAGGAGACGGGACGAGGAGAAGGGACGAGGAGAAGGGACGAGGAGACGGGACGAGGAGACAGGACGAGGAGACGGGACGAGGAGACAGGACGAGGAGAAGGGACGAGGAGAAGGGACGAGGAGACGGGACGAGGAGACAGGACGAGGAGACAGGACGAGGAGACGGGACGAGGAGACGGGACAAGGAGACGGGACGAGGAGACAGGACGAGGAGAAGGGACGAGGAGACGGGATGAGGAGACGGGACGAGGAGACGGGACGAGGAGACGGGACGAGGAGACGGGACGAGGAGACAGCCGGTTGGCGACTTCTGGTTCAGGTTTTTGAGCAAATGAGGCGAGAAAACATCTTGTGAGGTTTGAGAGGCTGAGCAGCCAGAGAGGAAATGAAAGAATCAAGAGGAGGAAATAATAAAAGAGACGACGGCGTGAAGCGAGACATATACCACCGAAGAAGAGTCGATTGTGATTCTTTGTTTGCGGCCGGAGGGAAATCAGACGCTCGGCTTCCTGTTTGTTCTGGAGGAGATTTAACATCTTTGAGCTGGATGCAGAAATCAAAGCTCTCACAGCAGGAGGCTCCTCAGTGGTCATAAAACACGAAGAAGAGAACTAATTAAAGCAGAGAAGAAGAAACTCTTATTCTGACTGTTTTTGACCTGTTTGGCTGCACAGGATTTACATGAAATCAATCTGGATTATGAGTCTTTATGAGAATAAACAGGAAGTTACATGTTTACATCCCGTTAGATCTGATCTGTAGGCTACAGCCCGGCGTTTCCCATCATGCACTGGGGCTTGCAGCGTTCGGTTTGAGAGCAGCCGAGCTCATCATCATCATCTTCATCTTCATCAGGACTAAAAGCTCACATAAAGACGAAGTGGAAACAACCAGCGAGAGCGTTACGTTACAAAACGTACAAAAGCATCTTCTTGTAAATGTTTGGTGTGAATCATAAAGTAAAGGGAGATAATGCTTTATCTGGTGGTTTTATATACATATATCCTGTGTATATATATACATATATATACACATATATCCTGCTGCTCATACTGCAGACATCCAGAGGAACGTTAAATGGAAATACAGCACGCGGTCCACATGCAGGACCCAGCAGACCGGGTCTAATCCGCAGCCGGAGAGTTCCCCTCTGCAGCCTCTCTCGGGTTAATAAGTGTCACATCCGTCACCTCATGCAGATCCACCGCAGCAGTGTCAAACCCTCACACATGAACTCCTGTCAGTCTGAACTCAGGTCACAGGAATACCCACGAGGTGAGGTCATTTAGTTCTCTCACCACGACCACACGATGCTGAAGACCAAGAAGACCAAAGACATGAGACACGGAGGAAGGAACTCTGCAGACTTTGGTCCAGTTCACCAACGAATCCTCCAACAACGGGATGAGAGGGGGGGTGGTAAAGTCAGACTATGAGATGATGATGATGATGATGTGATGATGATACCAGTACAGTTGAAGTGATACAGATCTTCATATCAATAGAAGCTGATGATGGAAATGATTAAATCTATTTTCATGCTGAAACAAATCGTCTCAGTGAGACAGTAAACGTTCCTTCTTGTATTTATTATCAATAACTCAATAAATCCACGAGGTGAACGCTGACTGAAGCCGTCCATGAACTCCTTCATGGTTCCATTGTTTCATCTATCGGAGGAAGAGGAAGTAAAAACCGTACCCACATTCACACCTCAGCTGTGAATCCTCACAGAACTCCCACCATCCTCAGGAAGTGGACCAGCTGTCCTGGTGGTCCTGTTGAGCTCTTATTCTGAAGGGTCCAGACCCTTCTTCCTCCTCTGCTGCTCTAATTACCTCAGAGTTTGATTTAAAATCACTTCTCTGTCTCAAACTGTCACAATAAAAACAAACTTGTGATGGACTGCAGAAACATTTTCATGCTAATGATTCGTTTCGGGCATATAATAATAAATTATAATAATATAATAATAATAATAATTCTGCTTCCTTTGTTTTAAAAGAAGAAAAAACAACACTTCCATAAAAAAATATAAAGAGGCTTTTATTAGAAATGAATTTGTGGTGGTCGAGTATCACGTGTTCACGTTAAGATTCAAACAGAGAATATTAATAAAAGAGACGTTTGTGTGCGACTTCAGGAACCCCGTCAAAATAAAACGGCACTTTGTCTGTGATTTAAGACTAGGTCTAGGATTTAAGACTAGGTCTAGGATTTAAGACTAGGTCTAGGATTTAAGACTAGGTCTAGGATTTAAGACGGGATCTGTGATTTAAGACTAGGTCTGTGATTTAAGACTAGGTCTGTGATTTAAGACAGGGTATTTAAGACAAGGTCTTAAATAAGTGTTATTATCAAGTTAACGCATTAATTAATTAACGCCGACAATTATATTATCGCGTTAACGCAGTTTTCTTTTTATTATTAAGCGACATTTTTAACACCAGAACCGTCAGCGAGCGGTGAACAGCTGTTTGTGTGGCGTCTCTTCCGTCTCTTCCTGTTTCCTTCACCTACACTCCCCTGGGTCCTAAGTCCCTCCATGTACAGCTTCTTATCACCCTCTATGTACCAACGTACATTTATAACAAATACCACACATATTACGGTAATCAGCGTAATATGTGTGTCTGACCAAAATACCACAAAAAGCAAAAAAGAAATTATTAATTTACATTATTTTTTTAGAGTTTTTAAAGTGTTTTTGTTTGTAATATGTATAATAAACATCATTTAGTTATCGCTACTGAGAATTTAACAAACATAAAAACATGACGTAGATAGGTTTGCAGTTTTCAAGAAGTATATTTAAATATCATCTCTTACACATGAAGATAAAGCTGTGAACACCGGCTGAATATCTATTATCAGAATCATTATAACTGTGTTATAACTGCTGCTGTGTAAAGGGAATACTGCTGTTAACTCTCGGGGGTCTATGAGCGCAGCGATGCGTTAGCGGCGCTCACAGCGGTGCGTAAGCGGCGCTCACTCTATGTTTCTTTTAATATCTCCGTCGAAAAACGGCACAGAAAAATGTTTCGAAAATCTGTAGAAATCTGTAGATTCTCCACTTCCGCGTCCGTATTCTCACGAGATAGTACGAGACTCACACAGCGAGATGTGATGCTTATGACGAGCTTATGACGAGTTTACAGTTCATCATGTGACGATCTGGGGGACAGACTGTTTACATCGTGTAGTGTAGCTTGTTAGCTCGTTAGTTAGCACGTCTGCTAACGGCAGCGTTCTGAGACAGCTGTAGCTTTATGATTACAGACATGTAAACACACAGTTAGTGGAGTCTGCGTGACACACAGCGAGCTATGATGCTTATGACGAGCTTATGGACTGGGTGAGTTGTTTACATCGTGTAAGCTTGTTAGCTCGTCCGTTAGCTCGAGCGTGTAGCGTGTAGCTTGTTAGCTCGTCCGTTAGCTCGAGCGTGTAGCTTGTTAGCTCGTCCCCCTGGGGATGAATAAAGTATCTATCTATCTATCTTGTGTGTGTGTGGAGGAAGAAAGGACAAAGGGAGTGATAACTTTACTTAGTAATGACTGTTCAATATTACAGAGAGGATTCACAGCTGCCAGGGTGTAGTGCACTACCAGGGTGCAGTGCACTACCAGCCCAGACAACAAAGTAAAGTGACAGTCCCTCTACAGGTGAGAGTAAATTACACTTACTCAAAAAACGATATTACAAAATTTGGTTTGAGACATTTATTATACATCTATCTACTATTTTATTCATATATTTCACTACTTGTGTGAACCTAAGACTTTAAAAAAAAAATTTCAAACACCAAAACAGTTTGTCCACATGAGTAAAGTAGAGATTTGAAGAATTTAAAAAAATTGGACTTCCAACTGTTCAGCTTTAGGGCCAAATTGCACAGTGCACAGTGCCTTAGGACAATTGGTGCCTCATTATATAGATAGCTGAGATTGTTCTGCACATTTTGATATAAGACATGTCTATGTAGCATATATGAAAGTGCCTTAAAAGGTGAGTTTAAGAAAACATAAAAAAATCCAAAAAATGGCCTAGTTCCCAGAGGGTTAAAAAGAACCTGATGTGTTTAAAGTGTTTGCAAACCAAATGTTATTGCACTTTTGTTCATATAGCAGTACTTTAAAATAAAAGTGAGCAATACACTACTTTTGAATTCATTATTGAATTGAGCGCATAACAATGAGATTAATCGTTGCCCAGCACTAATATATATATTAATATATTTAATATATTAATTTTATCTTTTTCTCTACAACTCAGTGATTCACATGATGTCAGAAAACATCTTCTTTTGCCAAACTATTGATTCTTTCTCTGGAAGTTTGAGTCTGCTGTGAGCCAGCAGTCAACAACAAACACACACACACAAACACACACACAAACACACACACACACACCTGTAGAGAGGGAGGTGTGTGGGTGTTGTGTTAATGCCAGCAGCTGATCAATGAAGCAGGAAGTGAAGGTTCACAGGGGTCACCCGGCAGAATGAGCAAGTGTGTGTGTGTGTGTGTGTGTGTACTTGTACAGCTATCTTAGTGAGGACCATGTGTTGGACCCTCGTAGATTATTTTCTGTAATAATCCAAAATCCAATAGAAGGATCTCATTGGCTGTTTGATGACTTCCTGTTAGACTACAGAGATCTGTGATCCCTGCAGAACGTCGAGTGTCCTCACAAAGATAGAAGTACGAGGTTGTGTGTGTGTGTGTGTGTTGGCAGGCAGCCATGTTGGAAGGTGTCTCACTCAATAGCTGAGAGACAGAAGAGCATGAGTCGACAATTAACTCATTCTCACACACACACACGCACAGTATAAGAGATGGAACAAACCCTCTCCTCCATTTTCCTCATTCACATGTTTCATTCTGTGGTTTCAGTCATTATATTCTTGTTGTGATTTCAAAAGATAATTCAAATGTATTACAAACTTGTGTTTCTCCCTGATTTATCAGTTTCCTTTCATTGGTTATAAATATAACCCCAGCTCCAAGCTCTTCAGTTCAGCCTACAGTTTAAAAAATAAAAATAAAAATAGAAAATATGTATGTAGTCTCTGTGGCGTCACACGTTTCTGAAGAGCAATTCTGTCTTCGGCCGTCGCCATCTTGGACGTGACGACACCCACCTGTCACTCAAAGAGGCCACGCCCTTAATTCTGCCTCACTTTAAGCCTTAATATGATTTAAACAGGTGAGTTATGTAAACGTTGGCGATAGAGAGCGAACACGTTATTAGTAGCAGGCTGTAAACACGTATAATATAATATATAACTTTGGAGCCTCAAGTGGCCGTTTGAGGAACTGCAGTTTTTTGTAACTTCCTCGTTGGCTTCATTTAATACCAGCGTCTTCATTTAGAACTGTAAACAAACATGAACGTCACATGTTGATTGACCTTCCTCTTTAGCTTCAGTCTTTTGATGGTTTAGACTCATAAAACATTAGATTTGAATGTCAACGTGTTCCATAAATTAATCTGATT
>JAVDOI010000047.1:1058648-1071148 GCA_032191485.1 Leptoclinus maculatus | reverse complement strand
TTGTGTCTCTTTGTGGTCGTTTTGTGTCTCTTTGTAATCATGTTGTGTCTCTTTGTGGTCGTTTTGTGTCTCTTTGTGGTCGTTTTGTATCTCTTTGTGGTCGTTTTGTGTCTCTTTGTGGTCGTTTTGTGTCTCTTTGTAATCATGTTGTGTCTCTTTGTGGTCGTTTTGTGTCTCTTTGTGGTCGTTTTGTGTCTCTTTGTAATCATGTTGTGTCTCTTTGTGGTCGTTTTGTGTCTCTTTGTGGTCATGTTGAGTCTCTTTGTGGTCGTTTTGTGTCTCTTTGTGGTCGTTTTGTGTCTCTTTGTGGTCGTTTTGTGTCTCTTTGTGGTCATGTTGAGTCTCTTTGTGGTCGTTTTGTGTCTCTTTGTGGTCATGTTGAGTCTCTTTGTGGTCGTTTTGTGTCTCTTTGTGGTCATGTTGTGTCTCTTTGTGGTCGTTTTGTGTCTCTTTGTGGTTGTTTTGTGTCTCTTTGTGGTCATGTTGAGTCTCTTTGTGGTCGTTTTGTGTCTCTTTGTGGTCATGTTGAGTCTCTTTGTGGTCGTTTTGTGTCTCTTTGTGGTCATGTTGTGTCTCTTTGTGGTCGTTTTGTGTCTCTTTGTGGTCGTTTTGTGTCTCTTTGTGGTCATGTTGAGTCTCTTTGTGGTCGTTTTGTGTCTCTTTGTGGTCATGTTGAGTCTCTTTGTGGTCGTTTTGTGTCTCTTTGTGGTCATGTTGAGTCTCTTTGTGGTTGTTTTGTGTCTCTTTGTGGTCGTTTTAGATCTAGGCAAAAAAACAACTTAGTTACTTTTAAGAAATATAGTTTAAAATAACTACAGCAGTGTTTTGTTCCAGAAGTACTCAAGTTAGCTAACAAATGACGTTGACGATAATTTTTTCGTAGGTTTAGCTTCGAATGCTGGACGAGACCATCCTGACCCCGAACAAGCAGAACCTTGGAAAGCACCCACCTCCATCTGGAACGTGTCTCTGGTTCCTCCATCTGGAACGCGTCTCTGGTTCCTCCATCTGGAACGTGTCTCTGGTTCCTCCATCTGGAACGTGTCTCTGGTTCCTCCATCTGGAACGTGTCTCTGGTTCCTCCATCTGGAACGTATCTCTGGTTCCTCCATCTGGAACGTGTCTCTGGTTCCTCCAGTCGAAATTAGTTCTCACAAAGTTCTTGGTCTTCTGAAAGAAAAGCAGTAAATGTCCTGTTAGTGTCTGCATGTCTTTAGTTCTGCAGGTGTTCAGTCATGAATCAAAGTATTGAACACATTAGAATGTGGACCTGAGGATCAGAAACATCTTCAGGGTTCTTCATGACAATCCATCCAGCAGATGAGACGGATTAAAACCACGCAGCCGTGTGTATTTGGTCCTGAATGTAAGCGCGATACTGCAGCTGTCTCTGAACCTCTGAGGTTAGGAGTTAACTTGTGGCAATAACAGAACTTTCACGTCCTTTTTTTAATTATTAATTAGAAACTGCTCGATATAAAAGATCATTTGTAAAAACAGAGGTGACATTATCAGGTGATTCGCACGGCGCTGAAGTTTAATTCCGCTTTGAGGCGAGTCACACAGCCCTCTCGGCTCCGCTGTAATAAATGTAGCATTAAATCTCCTTTTACAGTCTCATTTGTCTTCCCGTGAACGCACCGTGAGGCTTTTTGCTGAATCACCCAATATCCTGGGATTTTACAGCGTCAGTTGACATCCATTAGCAGCCTGTGTGGGGGGTGGGGGGCGGGGGGGCTCAGAGAGACCTGAACCTTGACCCGGCTGGTCCAACCGATGAGACCTCTGCACCGCCCGGCGGGACAAAACGATCCACAGATCCTCCAGAGCTGTCCTGAGGTTAGAGCTCGTCGTCCCTCAGAGAGACACTTAAGGCTCCATTAACATCTCTGAGCCTGAAACCAGCTCCAGTTCTCTGATCGGAGTCAGTGAGAGGTCAGTGAGAGGTCAGTGAAGTGACTCAGAGATAGAAAACCACGACATCATTTGCAGAATTATTGACCATTGACCTCTTAACCATTAACACACTTCATAATGAGTAAAAGACCTTTTTATTCCATCACATGGAAATATTTCCTTGTGCATTATGATATTTTTTGGAAACACATCAGCTGATCTACAACATATTAAACATTACAATAAAGAAAACAGAGAGTCCAAATGTGTGCAGCGTTATACACAAACATTTAACACCGTTATCGTTTCTCCATCATTTACTTTTAGTAGCCACACATATACTACAACTAAGTACAACGAGAGGGGATGCCAAATAGCTTTATCTTTCAAATACATTGAAATGAGAGCAGTAGTGGGCCACACTACGTCTCAGTAGTAATTACTGAGTAACATTAATCTGATCATGAAAGAAAACATGGAGATTAACGGGACTCCAAATAGCTACTGTAGAGTCCAAATACATCGTAAACTTTTAAATACAGTGGTTCCCATTATTGGTTTTATCATCAGTAACAATCCACACATTATATAAAGGCTAATAATACATATATGGAAAACAGTATTTTAATAAAAGGGACTGCAAATAGCTTCATAGTACAAATAATTTTGAAAAGGTTAGTGGGTCTTATTATTGTGTCATTACTTTCAAGTAACATCCCATACAAACTTATATTAAAGCTAATAATAATGGTATAGAAACAACATCTATAATGTAGGGACTCCAAATAGCTTCATCCACAGAAATACATAGAAGGTCCCAATATTCTGTCAGCAGCATTTACTGAGTAATGGACTCAAATACAAACTTATTAAAAACGTACTTGTTGGAAATAAAATGAAAAATACGCAGATGAAAGGGAACCCAAATAGCTACATAATCTTGTTGAGTTAGTGGGTCACATTATTGTTTCAGGTAAATAAAGTCATAAAGCGGATAAGAAAGGCACTGAAATGAAATATGTATGAAAGATACTCCAAATATCTCGGGAGTCCAAATGTATTCAACACTGAATATAGTGCACATAGAAGGGAGGGGACCACGTACAATATCAAACAATGAGGTATAAAACTGTAGTAAATATAAATACTGAAGTAAGAGGACTTAACGAGCTTTAAGACGCCGCTAAGCCGCCCGGAGCCAAAGACTTAACGGTACCTCTCTCCTCCCCTCTTCTTCTTCTTCTCTTATCCTTTCATCTCATGCTCCTCCTCAGGTGTCCCTCCTTCTATCTTTTGTCTCTTAAATCCGTCCCTGTCTGCCGCTTTAGAGGCTTTACTAACACGACCAGCAGCAGCCGAAAGCTCTCCGGCTTATTAGAGACGTTGTGCTCCTGTTTGAACAGCGTCCACAGCTCATCCACGCTGTCTCATCAGGACAAACAGGAAGCGGTGCTTTTTAATCCTATGTTTCCAGTTCGCTTTGGATCAAAGAGAAGAAGAAGAAGAGCTGAGACGTGAACTTTAGCTACACCTCAAAAATAGAAACAGAAAAAAATAATAACTCAAAAATCGAACTGCTGTTGAGAGCTGAAGCTGCTGCCTCCTCTTGTCTTTCAAAGGTTCAGAGAGTTAAAGCAGCTACACATCACAACATGGAGCAGATACACCCCGTAATGAACCAACTAACAGAGACCGGTTAGTCACGAGACCGCTGTTCAATCCCCGAGTGGAACGAGAAGTCAACGTCAACGTCAAACTACGTACTTAAGAATTCACAATCTTTGAGTTGGAAAGTTGGAAATCGACACGTGTTGTAAGGAAACGTAATGAAGTACGAGGAGTGACTCTTCAGATATCATACGAAGCGTTTATTACTCAGAGGGAGAGGTATATGTGTAGATACACAATACCTTCGTGATATATAAACTCTATAATACTGCTTGTAGCGCCGCCTTCAGGACAGACTTTACATGTTGAAACACATGAATCATCAGAATGTTGTTTATTAATGTTGCTTTCCTTTGATCTGATTCAGTGTCTCTGAATGAATGAAGTCTCATTAGAACGCCTGCTGATCACAGATTTAAGCTCCACTTTAACGTTCGGCTTTTTAGGCGGCTTACGAGGAAGATTTGAGGTCTTTAAGCGTTGAGCTGCACTCGAGGGAAGGACAGAAGGAAGTGAGGGATAGGAGGGAGGAGGGAGGAGGGAGGAGAGGGGGAGGAATTAAGTGAGGAGAAGGAAAAAAACAGGAGCTGCAAACAAAAAAAAAACCCGGAGAGGGTTAAAGAAAGAAGAAAGAAAGAGAAGATCATAGCTCGGGTAAATAACACCACGAGGAATGTAGACAGAGATGGAAAGAAAACAGAACAATGGAGGAAGAGAGAGAATGATAGAGACTGATAGAGTAGAGAGAGGACAGAGAGAGACAGAGAGAGAGAGAGACAAACAAACAGAGAGAGAGAGAGAGAGAGACAGACAGACAGAGGAGAGAGAGAGAGAAGAGAGAGAGAGAGAGAGAGGACAGACAGAGAGAGAGAGAGAGAGAGAGAGAGACAAACAAACAGAGAGAGAGAGAGAGAGAGAGAGACAACACAAACAAACAAGAGAGAGAGAGAGAGAGAGGACACAGAGAGAGAGAGAGAGAGAGAGAGACAAACAAACAGAGAGAGAGAGAGAGAGAGAGAGACAGACAAACAAACAACAGAGAGAGAGACAGAGAGACAGAGAGAGAGAGAGAGAGAGACAGAGAGAGAGAGACAGAGAGACAGAGAGAAGAGAGAGAGAGAGAGAGAAGAGAGAGAGAGAGAGAGAGAGAGAGAAGAGAGAGAACAGAGAGAAGAGAGAGAGGAGAGAGAGAGAGAGAGAGAAGAGAGACAGAGGAAGAGAGACACAGAGAGAGAGAAGAGAGAGAGAGAGAGAGAGACACAGACCAGAGAGAGAGGAGAGAGAGAGAGAGAGAGAATGAGACAGAGAGAGAGAGAGAGAGAGAGAGAGAGGAACAAACAAACGAGGAGAGAGAGGAGAGAGAGAGAGACAAACAAACAAACAGAGAGAGAGAGAGAGAGAGAGACAGAGAGAGAGAGAGAGAGAGAGAGACGACACAAACAGAGAGAGAGGAGGAGAGAGAGAGACAAACAAACAAACAGAGAGAGAGACAGAGAGACAGAGAGAGAGAGAGAGAGAGAGACAGAGAGAGAGAGACAGAGAGACAGAGAGAGAGAGAGAGAGAGAGAGAGAGAGAGAGAGAGAGAGAGAGAGACACAGAGGAGAGAGAGAGAGGAGAAGAAGAGAGAGAGAGAGAGAGAGAGACAGCAGAGAGAGACACAGAGAGAGAGAGAGAGAGAGAGAGAGACGGAACAGAGAGAGAGAGAGAGAGAGAGAGAGAGGAGAGAGAGCAGAGGAGAGAGAGAGAGACAGAGAGAGAAGGTGATTCAGATAGATGAGAAGAGAAGATGGAGGGATGAGGACGGGTGATAAAGTGATGGATGGAAGTCAGAGGACCAATGGATGAAAGAACACAAGACGATGAGTCAGGAGATAAATCAATGAAATGAGTTCTGAGTTTCTCAACGATCCGTCAGAACAACGAGATTTTAAAATGTCACCGAGTCGTCCTCCATCTTCATCGCACATGATGATGATGATGATGGATGATGAGATGATGATCAACTGAGTGGTTCATCATGGACAAACTGTCAAGTCATGTTTAGAAGTGGTGGAAGACGTACTCAGATATTGTACTCTGTAGTATTATAACAGTAGTAATAACAGTTGTAATACCTCAGTGTACGAATGCATCGCGGTCTTTTCAAAATAAACTTCCAACTTAGGTGTTGACTGAGGAGATCATCAGGGTTTAGAAGTCACGGAACAAAACTACAAGATCTCATGTGTCTGGTTCCTCCAAGCGTCTTCTTCAGCTTCAAACAAAAACATCCGCTGTTGATTTAAGATGGAGGAGGAAAAGCAGGAGGAGGAGGAGGAGGGGAAGGAGAGGTTAGCCACCTCCTTAATTATACTCTCTGCTCTGAGAGGGTGGACAACACACACACACCACACACACACACACACACTCACACACACACACACACACACACACACACTCACACACACACACTCACACACACACTCACACACACACACTCCACACACACACTCACACACACACACTCACACACACTCACACACACACTAAATTAATTACAGAACTGAGACCCAGAATCATTTTGTATGAGCATCACGGCCTCCTTTTATTATCTTAACGATGTTAATACACACTCATCCTTGCCTTTGTTCACACTCCAGGATATCATCACACACACACCACACACACACACACAATGAGTGTGTGTGTGTGTGTGTTAAGCTGCTCACACTCCAGATCTTAAGGGGACTTGTGTCGGTGTTTTATGATGTTTTGGTTCCACATGTTCACATATGACTGCGTCTTAACGCGACACATTCATCTGTTTTCATTTGTTTACGGCGTTGAAAATGAAACGTTAACATGAATTCTGCTCCGCCGGCTGTGACGAGGGTTTTGATTAAAGGAAGGACTTCCTCCTCAGATCTTCTTCTGCTGTCGGATCTCATTCTAGGTCTGAGGACGTTTAAACACACAACGGAGTTTTATATGAAAACACATTTCTCTAAACACACCTCCGATGGAGATTTCCTAATTTCCCAGCATGCGTTCACAAACCCCAGAGAGGAGACGAGGAGCGACTGGAACGTCTTATTTCACTCTCTGCTCTACATCTACTGTAATCAGACGGGAGCTTCTCGTACGGTGGACGGTGTCGTTTGTCTCTCATATTCTGCTGATCTGTTTTAAAATGAACAGAAGGCTCCTGGATGATGTGAAGGAGAACTCAGAGAACGTGATGAGAGGTTTCTATGGTTTCTGTTCACGACTCTTTCACTTCTTTATCACTTTTCAAACTTATGATGCGTTTCATTTGTATCGTGAGAACGGTCTTTTAGAATTGAACGACTTTGTTGCACCTGGTGATCTTTGACTCTGGTCATGTGATCGCTTCAGGTGATACTGGTTACCAGGTTACCTGGTTACCCAGAGGAGGATCAGCACCACGGACAGCGAGGAGGAGGAGGAGGAAGAGGAGGATCAGCACCACGGACAGCGAAGAGGAGGAGGAGGAAGAGGAGGATCAGCACCACGGACAGCGAGGAGGAGGAGGAGGAAGAGGAGGATCAGCACCACGGACAAGCGAGGAGGAGGAGGAGAAAGAGGAGGATCAGCACCACGGACAGCGAGGAGGAGGAGGAGGAAGAGGAGGATCAGCACCACGGACAGCGAGGAGGAGGAGGAGGAAGAGGAGGATCAGCACCACGGACAGCGAGGAGGAGGAGGAGGAAGAAGAGGAGGATCAGCACCACGGGACAGCGAGGAGGAGGAGGAGGAAGAGGAGGATCAGCACCACGGACAGCGAGGAGGAGGAGGAGGAAGAGGAGGATCAGCACCACGGACAGCGAGGAGGAGGAGGAGGAAGAGGAGGATCAGCACCACGGACAGCGAGGAGGAGGAGGAGAAGAAGAGGTCAGGATCAGCACCTACCGGACAGCGAGGAGGAGGAGGAGGAAGAGGAGGATCAGCACCACGGACAGCGAGGAGGAGGGAGAGAAGAGGAGGATCAGCACCACGGACAGCGAGGAGGAGGAGGAGAAGAGGAGGATCAGCACCCACGGACAGCGGAGGGAGGAGAGGAGGAGAAAGAGGAGGATCATGCACCACGGACAGCGTGGAGGAGGAGGAGGAGAGGGAGGATCAGCACCACGGACAGCGAGGAGGCAGGAGGAGGAAGAGAGAGGATCAGCACCACGGAACAGCGAGGAGGAGGAGGAGGAAGAAGAGGAGGATCCAGACACCACGGACAGCGAGGAGGAGGAGGGAAGAGGAGGAAATCAGCACCACGGCAGCGAGGAGGAGGAGGAGGGAAGAGAGGATCAGACACAACGGACAGCGAGGAGGAGGAGGAGGAAGAGGAGGCATCAGCACCACGGACCAGCGAGGAGGGGAGACGAGGAGAAGAAGAGGAGGATCAGCACCCACGGACCAGCGGGAGGAAGGAGGAGGAGAGGGAGGAGGATCAGCACCTCGGACAGCGTGGAGGTGGAGGAAGGAAGAGGAGGATCAGCAACACGGACAGCGTGGAGGAGGAGGAGGAAGAGGAGGATCAGCACACGGACAGCGAGGAGGAGGAGGAGGAAGAGGGAGGATAGCACCACGGACAGCGACCTGCTTTTCAAAGGAAAAGTGAAGTTTACTGCATCAAGTAAAGCAGGAAATCTAGACAGCAGAGACTAGGAGGAAGAGGAGGAGGAGGAGGAGGAGGAGGAGGAGCAGGAGGAGGAGGAGCAGGAGGAGCAGGAGGGAGGAGGAGGAGGAGGAGGAGTAGCAGTGAGGAGGAGGGAGCAGGAGGAGCAGAGAGGAGGAGGAGGAGGAGGAAGAGGAGGAGGAGGAGGAAAAGAGGAGGAGAGAGAAGGAGGGAGGAGGAGTGAGGAGGGAGGAGGAGGAGGAGGAGAGGAGGAGGAGTGATAGAGGATGAGGAAGAGGAAGAGGAAAGAGGAAGAGAGGGGGAGGATGAAGAGGAAGAGAGAGAGGAGGAGGGAGGAGGAGGAGGAGAGGAGGAAGGAGGAGGAGGAGGGGAAGAGGAGGAGGAAGAGGGAGGGGAGGAGAGAGAGAGGAGGAGGAGGAAGAGGAGGAGGAAGAGGAGGAGGAGGAGGAGGAAGAGGAAGAGGAAGAGGAGAGGAGGTCCTTTCTGAATTTCACATTTGTTTATTTTTTACTGTATTTAAGTGTTTTTTGGGGGTCTTTCTTTCTGTATAACTGGAATTTCTCGATTTTTTAAATCATATTTTAAGAACAATTAGCTGTTTGACCTATTGAGTTCAGGATTACACGTAAAGGGAAACACATATATTATGTCATTAATCAATGTGATTATGTTTATTGATTCCATGAACACGCTGCATTAGAGTCACGTAACTCTGAATTAATGACACAAACAACACGATTGCAAACACGTAAAGAAACACTCTGATGAGACAAAGACAGAAAAGATGAACTGTCCTGTGACTGACATGTTCACTTCCTGCAGCCGTTGAGCCAAAACAGGGATCGAACCCTCCCCGCTCGGTCGCTGTGTGTTCTGCTCGTGACATCCTGCATGGTTTTATTGAGCCGCCGCTGCAGCTTGCTTGGATGTAATATGACGCCCAGCGGAGCTTCATTAGGAGCAGCAGTGCATCTTGGGAGGTCCTGCTAGGATGACTTCACAGTCCACTTTAACCACAGTGTCCATCCCCGCATTTCACTCTGTGGATTCATCTGCTGTGTATTATTTTAATCGGGCCCACCGAGTCGTTCTGTGTGAAGCTCGCTCACACCAACTCAGCCGTCCTCTCTGTCTGAACACAATTTATCACCAAAAAGTCCTCTTCACATTCGCTGCAAACAGGTCTGTCGTCAGAAACGTCCTCTCCCAGAATATCAGGAGGTCACATCACAAAAACAAGATGGAAACATAATGGAGATAGATTATCAAATAAAAGACGACAAGAAAACATAAAATGCTCCCCGAAAACATGATCTGCCCACAAGTCATTACGAAACGGAAGATATTCCAAACTGAAACCTGTAGGACTTAATCCTAATGGAGCCAAAGCCTCTTCATATGAACTCATATCCCATTCATTACATCTGGGATGAGCAACCCACATCATATCAGACCTCCCCTAACAGATGGAACCGTCCGTCTCTCCACCTCACAATCCACAAACTACATCAAACATCAAAAGACAAAAGACGGTGGAAGAAGGCAGCGAGGAGTTTTAACATTTCAATGCTGGAATCAGACATTTCAGTCTTTCACTTATAAATTCACCAAAGGTACCATTACATAATGCATATTTAACATAACATTTCAGAATATGTGGAATATAAAAAAGCAATTTGTCCTTACTGAATCAGTTTCATAGAGATATCTATTAGTCTCCCTTTAAGTTCTAAGATTGTTCCATCCTGAAAAAGATCAACTCAAGGAACGTTGACTGTTCAGCAAACAAGGCACGGCATCTAAAGTATGGTTTTAGGTTTTTTGGCTAATATAATACAGCATCATGTTACCGTTATGGCAGATTCATAATACGATGAACTAAGAACTACAGAGTTATTTTGTCTCTCAAAGACGAATACGATGTGATGTGGAGTTCCCCAGGGCTCCACCCTGGGCCTCCGTCTTTTATTTTTAGCATGCTTCTATTCTATAAGTTAAACAAAACAATGAAAATCAACTGTCATACATATGCAGACGACACCCATATTTACCTTTCTCTCTCTAGTAACATTGTTTTATTAAAGTACCACTTGGTGGGGAGCTTCCCAGCGCAGTGTGAGCATCTGGAGAAGTCTGTTGGATGTTTGTGATCTCCAATGAAGAACGTACATTCTCATTAGATGAACCAATCAGAGATGATATGAGCCCCAACGTTCTTCAGATAAACACCGACAAACAGAC
Source organism: Leptoclinus maculatus (assembly GCA_032191485.1). NCBI lineage: Eukaryota > Metazoa > Chordata > Actinopteri > Perciformes > Stichaeidae > Leptoclinus > Leptoclinus maculatus. The sequence goes on along the minus strand of JAVDOI010000047.1, from coordinate 1,060,712 downwards.
ATAACGCCTCTCTGGCTCTTATTTTAAATATCTGTAATGGTTTTTTCTAAATGATCACTTTTTAAATTTGTTGTTTGTATGTTTTATTGCTTCTATTTCCTGTTTATCAACTTATTAGAAGAGAATAATTAATTCATGAAAATAACATATAATGTATATTAATGTTGGCCTGTTCTGCTCTGTATCTTTGGTGTTAAACCAAAAGATGCTGATGAAGAGGATGCTGATGCTGATGTGAAGAGGAGTGGAAAGCTATGTTTATTCGTTGTCTGCCTACTTACATTTAAAAAGGCGTGAAATGGGAAAGCGCCTTTCTCCTAAGTCAAATTATTTTCTGGCAGATACAAGCTCAATATGTTTTTTAGGGATCACTTTGTGTCTGGAACACAAAGAAGCTGGAGAGGAAACCTGCAGCGAGGAGCAGATTCTAATCTTCAGTCGATGCTGAAGTGACGGATGTGCTGAAATAAAATGATGTCATTTATTCTAACGGTTTTGGAGCTCAGCAGTGTAAACAAAGCGCTGAATCACTGGAACTGAGGCGCAACACGACGGGTAAATAAAGGCACTTTGTTTCTGTGATAACGTTCCGTCCAATGATGTTTTGTTGATAGAGAGAAATCAGAAACAGATAAATATAAGGAACAAAGAGAAATAAAGAACCATGTCAAATAATAATAATGTAAAACTGTCAATAAAATGTAATGTAAAATGTAAAGTATGTTCATAAGATATGTGTATATATGTAGATATCTCTGAGGTCTACAGACACATGAATGTAACATAAATGTCTAAATCCCCATGTTTGGTTTTCATGTTCGTTTGAAATTATTAACTGAACACGAGTACCTGACCAGAACCCCATTCCAACACCTCCGGGTTGAACTGATGAGCCCAGACCTGATCACCAACATTAGTCTGGCAATTCATGGGGGACATGGCGTCACACATGACTGGTTGAGGTTTAGGGCTTGCTCAGGTTTATAGTTAGGGCTGGGTCTGGATTATATGTTAGGGCTGGCTCAGGTCTATAGTAAGAGGCTGGTTCAGGGATTATAGTTAGGGCTGGCCCTTCAGGTGTATAGTTAGGTCTGGTTCAGGTTTATAGTTGGGGCTGGTTCAGGTCTATAGTTAGGGCTGGTTCAGGTGTATAGTTGGGGCTGGTTCAGGTCTATAGTTAGGGCTGGTTCAGGTGTATAGTTAGGTCTGGTTCAGGTTTATAGTTGGGGCTGGCTCAGGTCTATAGTTATGGGGGGCTGGTTCAGGAATTATTAGTAGGGCTGGCTCAAGGTGTATAGTTAGGTCTGGTTCAGGTTTATAGTTAGGGCTGGTTCAGGTTTATAGTTAGGGCTGTGTGTTCAGGTTTATAGTAGGGCTGGGCTCAGGTTTATTAGTAGGGCTGGCTCAGGTTTATAGTTGGGGCTGTCCAGGTTTTATAGTTGGGGCTGGCTCAGGTTTATAGTTGGGGGGGCTGGCTCAGGTTAATAGTTTGGGGCTGGGCTCAGGTTTTATAGTTGGGGCTGGCTCAGGTTTATAGTTGGGGCCTGGCTCAGAGTTCATAGTTAGGGGCTGGCATCAAGGTTGTATAGTTGGCGGCTGGCTCATGTTTATAGTTGGGGCTGGCTCATGTTTATCAGTTAGGGGCTGGCTCAGGCTTATAGTTGGGGCTGGCTCAGGTTTATAAGTTGGGGCTGGCTCAGCTTTATAGTTAGGGCTAGGCTCAGGCTTATAGTTAGGGCTGGCTCAGGTTTATAGTGGGGCTGGCTACAGGTATATAGTTGGGGCTGGCTCAGGCTTATAGTTAGGGGCTTGTGCTCAAGAGTTTATAGTTGGGGGCTGGCTCATGGCTTATAGTTAGGGCTGGCGCAGGTCTATAGTTTATGGTTGGGCTCAGGTTTATAGTTGGGGCTTGGCTCAGGTTTATAGTTAGGGCTGGCTCAAGGTTTATAGTTCGGGCTGGTTCAGTTTATATGTTAGGGCTGGCTCAGGGTTTATAGTATAGGCTGGCCAGGTTTATAGTTGGGGCTGGCTCAGGTTTATTTAGGGCCTGGTTCAGGTTTTAAG
>JAVDOI010000047.1:1057073-1058448 GCA_032191485.1 Leptoclinus maculatus | reverse complement strand
TGAAAGAACACAAGACGATGAGTCAGGAGATAAATCACTGAAATGAGTTCTGAGTTCTCAACGATCCGTCAGAACAACGAGATTTTAAAATGTCACCGAGTCGTCCTCCATCTTCATCGCACATGATGATGATGATGATGATGATGATGATGATGATCAACTGAGTGTTCATCATGGACAAACTGTCAAGTCATGTTTAGAAGTGGTGGAAGACGTACTCAGATATTGTACTCAGTAGTTATAACAGTAGTAATAACAGTAGTAATACCTCAGTGTACGAATGCATCGCGTCTTTTCAAAATAAACTTCCAACTTAGGTTGACTGAGGAGATCATCAGGGTTAGAAGTCACGGAACAAAACTACAAGATCTCATGTGTCTGGTTCTCCAACGTCTTCTTCAGCTTCAAACAAAAACATCCGCTGTTGATTTAAGATGGAGGAGAAAAGCAGGAGGAGGAGGAGGAGGGGAGGAGAGGTTAGCCACCTCCTTAATTATACTCTCTGCTCTGAGAGGGTGGACAACACACACACACACACACACACACACACACTCACACACACACACACACACACACACACACTCACACACACACACTCACACACACACTCACACACACACACTCACACACACACTCACACACACACACTCACACACACTCACACACACACTAAATTAATTACAGAACTGAGACCCAGAATCATTTTGTATGAGCATCACGGCCTCCTTTTATTATCTTAACGATGTTAATACACACTCCTTCCTGCTTGTTCACACTCCAGGATATCACTCACACACACACACACACACACACACAATGAGTGTGTGTGTGTGTGTGTTAAGCTGCTCACACTCCAGATCTTAAGGGACTCTGGTCGGTGTTTTATGAATGTTTTGGTTCCACATGTTCACATATGACTGCGTCTTAACGCGACACATTCATCTGTTTTCATTTGTTTACGGCGTTGAAATGAACGTTAACATGAATTCTGCTCCGCCGGCTGTGACGAGGGTTTGATTAAAGGAAGGACTTCCTCCTCAGATCTTCTTCTGCTGTCGGATCTCATTAGTCTGAGACGTTAAACACACCAACGGAGTTTTATTATGAAAACACATTTCTCTAAACACACCTCCGCTGGAGATTTCCTAATTTCCCAGCATGCCGTTCACAAACCCCAGAGAGGAGACGAGGAGCGACTGGAACGTCTTATTTCACTCTCTGCTCTACATCTACTGTAATCAGACGGGAGCTTCTCGTACGGTGGACGGTGTCGTTTGTCTCTCATATTCTGCTGATCTGTTTTTAAAATGAACAGAAGGCTCCTGGATGATGTGAAGGAGAACTCAGAGAACGTGATGAGAGGTTTCTATGGTTT
>JAVDOI010000047.1:1049573-1052073 GCA_032191485.1 Leptoclinus maculatus | reverse complement strand
GCTCAGGTTTATAGTTGGGGCTGGCTCAGGTTCATAGTTAGGGCTGGCTCAGGTTTATAGTTGGGGCTGGCTCATGTTTATAGTTGGGGCTGGCTCATGTTTATAGTTAGGGCTGGCTCAGGCTTATAGTTGGGGCTGGCTCAGGTTTATAGTTGGGGCTGGCTCATGTTTATAGTTAGGGCTGGCTCAGGCTTATAGTTAGGGCTGGCTCAGGTTTATAGTTGGGGCTGGCTCAGGTTTATAGTTGGGGCTGGCTCAGGCTTATAGTTAGGGCTGGCTCAGGTTTATAGTTGGGGCTGGCTCAGGCTTATAGTTAGGGCTGGCTCAGGTCTATAGTTAGGGTTGGCTCAGGTTTATAGTTGGGGCTGGCTCAGGTTTATAGTTAGGGCTGGCTCAGGTTTATAGTTAGGGCTGGTTCAGGTTTATAGTTAGGGCTGGCTCAGGTTTATAGTTAGGGCTGGCTCAGGTTTATAGTTGGGGCTGGCTCAGGTTTATAGTTAGGGCTGGTTCAGGTTTATAGTTAGGGCTGGCTCAGGTTTATAGTTAGGGCTGGCTCAGGTTTATAGTTGGGGCTGGCTCAGGCTTATAGTTAGGGCTGGCTCAGGTCTATAGTTAGGGTTGGCTCAGGTTTATAGTTGGGGCTGGCTCAGGTTTATAGTTAGGGCTGGCTCAGGTTTATAGTTAGGGCTGGTTCAGGTTTATAGTTAGGGCTGGCTCAGGTTTATAGTTAGGGCTGGCTCAGGTTTATAGTTGGGGCTGGCTCAGGTTTATAGTTAGGGCTGGCTCAGGTTTATAGTTGGGGCTGGCTCAGGCTTATAGTTGGAGCTGGCTCAGGTTTATAGTTGGGGCTGGCTCAGGTTTATAGTTAGGGCTGGCTCAGGTTTATAGTTAGGGCTGGCTCAGGTTTATAGTTAGGGCTGGCTCAGGCTTATAGTTGGGGCTGGCTCAGGTTTATAGTTGGGGCTGGCTCAGGTTTATAGTTAGGGCTGGCTCAGGTTTATAGTTAGGGCTGGTTCAGGTTTATAGTTAGGGCTGGCTCAGGTTTATAGATAGGGCTGGTTCAGGTCTATAGTTAGGGCTGGCTCAGGCTTATAGTTGGGGCTGGCTCAGGTTTATAGTTATACTCATTATTCTGTTATTATTAGTGCTACTACTACTATTACTATTCTCATAATATTAATGATTTGTATCATATGGATCCACCTTGTTGTCATTTATTATGTTGCTCATTATGTAACCATGACATCACACTTCTGTCCATCCTGGGAGAGACATCCTCTGAGTTGTTCCTGTTTGATGGGAGGTTCAAAGGACAGACGATGTCGTGTGTGTTCAGATTGTAAAGGCCTCTGAGGAAAAGTTGCTCTTTGATTCTTCTCTTACGTGAGTTTTATGATCGACTGTTTAAACGCACTAAACGTTTACATCTGAAGCTCGTAAACAACGAGGCCTGAGGAGACGGAGAGCGTCCTTCGTCCTTCCTGGAGGTCCCGTCGGACGCTTGTCTTGAGTTACTCAGCGGCTGCATTCAGCGCGACTCTCCCTTTAACCCCCGCTGGGACGCTCCCGTGTCGGGTCGATCACACGGGGCTTCCCTTTAGCCTCCTCCTCCTCAAACAGAGGGACATTTATGGACGCTATTTGGGCGTTTGGTCTCAGACGGTCTGATCGATATCTGAGAGAAGAAGTGCAGCAGGTCAGGACGTCAGCGGTGTTTCATTACAGAGCGGATCTGATCCAGACTCATGGGGGTGGTGGTGGTCTTTGTCTTCTTGGAGAGATATTTTGTCATTTATTTGTTTCACAGACTGTAATCACGATTATTGTGTCTTTTTATGTTTGTATTAGAACAGAAGAGCTGAGAAAACAACAAAGCTTCTTTCATGAGAAGGAACATGTGTAGAAAACGGTTCATCTTTAGAATTAGTTTTGCATAAAATGATCTCATTGAAAGAGTCTAGCGAGCTGAATGGTGAGTGACAGTGCGGGCGTAGCGGCGGGGGGCGGGGCTTAGCTGTCTGATTGGCGGACACTGATTTAGAAAACAGAAACAGATGGAAGAACAGTAGGAAGGAAAAGGAGCGTTTCTCCTCAGCTCTCTGAACACAAACACAGAAATCTAATTACTGTGTTTGTGTTCAGGAGCTGCAGACAGACAGTGAAAACACTGAAACTACTTCCTCATTAACCAGGTTGTTTACTCCTTTAATGATGCTTTTATTGGTTTTAGGAAATGAAAGGGCCAGATAGATGATTAGAATCTGCTGTGATTGATGATGCAGCCCTTTTATTGTTTTACTTCTCATTCTTAACTCTCAGAGACCTAATGACACACAGTACACGTGTTCTTGTCTTTGAGCATCTTTAGTGGGATAACAGGTCAACATCAACGTCACATTGAAGTGATGCTCATCAGATGAAAGCTTCAAAACCTGAAGATTCATTTGAGCTGCAGCTCAGCATTGTGTGTCAAGTAGTAAATCAGAAGAAATCATTTATT
>JAVDOI010000047.1:999573-1044573 GCA_032191485.1 Leptoclinus maculatus | reverse complement strand
CTATAGAACCAGAGGAGTCGCCCCCTGGTGGACACTAGAGAGAATGCATGTAAGCTAGCATGACATGTTTGGTATCAATAAATTCATTGCAATGTGACCCCTCTGGCTCCTAAAAACAGAATTTTGTGTGACACCAATGCAAAGCTTTTTCATACAAAATATTACAGAAAAACACCATCATACACATTTCTACGAGAGCACGTTGACTCAAGGTTTGATCTGGTTTGAAGACACTTTCACAGAAAGTCTCTTTGGCACAAGCCGTCCTCAATGTCCAAACGTTTCCACATTAGAAGCAGCAGGACTGCCCCTGATCACTTCTTTGACCTTTGTTTGAGCTCTGAAAGCTCGAATCAAAGCTGTGATCGTCATGGAGACACATGCTGCTAATTGGCATCCCGGTTAACACGACTCCCCTGTGTCTCTGTGCCTTTGTGTTGTCACTTCACTGCATCAAAGTTGAAGTGGTTTTTATCATTTTATCACACTTCACCTCCTCCTGACAGCTAAACAGTCTCATCTGCTGCAACCAAAAAAGTTAAAACTCCTTCAGAGAACTTTTCTTTTTCATGACTGGATTGAAAATCAGAGAGAAATCAGAGATTCCTTCTTGGAAAACAGCAGCTGGTCGTCGTATATTTTTAAAGCAGCTGACCAGCCGATGGGTTCCTCTGGTGTAACATTTGTGCAGAAATGAAGCCTGGGCGTTTCCCAGTAGAGGAGAGACATACGCTGGTCAGATAAAAAGTGAAGGTTTCTGCAGTCAGGCATCACTGCAACTACGAACTGAAGAGCAGAACTGAGCAAAGATCCGGCCGTCATCATCCTGAATCATCTGTTCAGCAGATGTCCAACATCCAAAACTACACAATCAGATCTGCTTCAGTCCGTCTGTTCTTTGAGTTCACACGAACACAAACAGGTCGTTACGGGTGTCACATGTCTGATATCTTAAAGACAAGTCAAATGTCAGCATATGGCTATTTTTAAAACATTTAACATTTTTGAAAACTTAAGAAAAGTTTTACATCCAAAACTGCACATTCAACTTCTAGTGATCCAAAGCTCAAATATTAAAAGAATCATGTAAAATCAAACTGTCTGAGGCCGTCTTGTTCTTAGACTCGTTTGACAGTTAAGTGTCAGTTGAAATATGATTAAAAGATTAAAAAGCTTAAAAGATGTGAAGTGTCAGTTCAAAGAATAAAACCTCAGGATACGTTGAATGTGAAACGATTGTTTAGATTTAGGCAACAAAAACATCCTGTTTTGTGTTCAAATGATAACATAAGGACAAAACATAACGAGTGTAAATAAATAACGACTTTCATACGTTAACTAAACGTTTACTTTGACACAAAGTCCTATGTTTGTTTGACTCATCAAAAAACTCCCACTAACCATTATTGGTCTTTCTCTCCTGGTATACTTGTTATTTTACCACATAACTGAAAGGAGTTGAAGTGTCAGTTAAGGGGTCGAGCACTGAAAAGATGTGAGCGGGTCATTTTAATTATTATTACTGAAAGGAGTTGAAGTGTTTGTTAAAGTGTATAAATACGGCTGAGAAATAACTATACTTTGATATAGATTTGCAGTTGATTTGTACTGAAAGGAGTTGAGGTGTCAGTGGAAGTGGAATAGCATAAAGGATTTGAAGCAAATATTCAAATGTAAGGAATGAAAGGAGTTGAGGTGTCAGTTTCGGGGCAATAGCTGAATGGAACGGAAGCATCGGAGTTGATGGCTAAGCTCTGAAAGGAGTGGAAGTGTTGAAGGTTAAAAATATGGCTGAAAAATAATTCCTTGAGATGGATTTACAGTTGATTTGCACTGAAATGAGCTTTGGTTTAATAGCTGAAAGGATTTGAAATCTACATTGAAAGAGTCACTGAAAGGAGTGTAAGTGTAAGTGAACTGACCTGAACTGTCCTAAAAGGAGTTGAGGTGTCAGTTTAACTATAAAAAAGTGCTACGAAATACATTGTTGCAAACTGCTATTTAACATTCAGCATTTCATCGAGCGTTTCAATGTTCCCACATTGTGCTCTATAATCGTGTTCTATTCATTGATTTTGTGCGTTCGTCCGTCTCTTCCGCTTCATTGTATTCAGCCGTTTCATTTGGGAAACTTTTACAGAAGTGACTTCCTGCTGCTCCAGAAGAGAAAAGGACTCCAGCTGTGAGTCAGAACCAGACTCGTCTCTGCGGTTCTGACTCTTCTCCACCGAGACACAATGAAAAGTGACTCGTGTGTGATTCACCGCGTCAGCGATCGTTTGCCGGTGAGCGGTGCGCTGCTCGTCCTGGAACACAAATAGCATTCTGTTGCATCCTGGGAAAAAAATATAAACCCACCTCTGCTGCTCAGCGTCTGTGTTGATGTTTGATCAGTTTGAATCACATCGTGTGGTTTTAAAAACTGCTTTTTAAAGATTCCTGCAGACACAAACCTCCTTATCGTCATTAAACTGCTGTTGTTTTCCTATTTATTCTTCAGACTCAATGAATAATTGAATCGTCCTACATTTCACATCATAGCAGACGTTTGAAAAGAAGCGGCTGCAGCTTGTTATCGACGAACGACTGATCTGTGCTGCAAAATATGGAACAATGCAACGTTTGTGAAATGAGACTCGGGAATGAACCCACTATTGTGATGTCGACTATTCACAGACATTAAAGTCTATAAACGTTACATTTTTACTCTTTAAAGGAACAATGTGAATCATTTTGGGGATCGAATGGCAGAAATTGAATATAATATTAATACGAATGTTTTCTTTAGTTTAATCGCCTGAAAACAAGGCTCTGCTACTCGAACTACTCGATACGAATATTAACGTTTTCATGCTTCCACGTTTTTTGTGTCGGCCGCCGTAGTTCTTTTAGAGAAGTTTCGACTGGTTGCAATCTGCTGCCTCACCACTAGAGGACGCCAAACCCGACACGCTGCAACTTTAATGTCACGCAACATGGAAACACTCTACGATAATCTCACCTTTTACAGGTCGTTGGTATACCGACGAAATACATGTTCGTTCCCCATGAAAAACGAGAAGTCAACGTTGATTTATTTGTTACATGTACTTCAGTAGTTATTTGAACCCAAACGACCATCTTTCTCTGAACCTAGCTAGTAGTTAGTTTTGTTTCATAAACGGAGTTTCCTTGAAGACAGAAGTTTATTTTGAAAAGACTGTATTTATGTAAGGAGCAGAAATTGATTTTGGGTAAACGTTTACGTCACGAACACCAGTTTTATTTATTCTGGTAGAATCCATTGAACTACCGAACGCTGACTTCCTGTTGGACTACAGAAACACATCATCACTGCAGCTGTGAGGTCACTTTGTAGTTCATGTTGCTGAACACAAAGCTGCTCCATTAATAAAGTGACTGGTTCTGTTCGCGTGTGCTCCTTTAAATACTTAAAAGATGAACCTGTCACGATCATAAAAAACCTCCTGTGTGTGTGTGTGTGTGTGTGTGTGTGTGTAGGTGTGTGTGTGTGTGTGTGTGTCCTGGCGAGGCCTGATGTTTTCCACCTTAACACACTCAATAATTCAGCAGTGTATTGTTGAGTTCAGCTGCAGCCGAGCAGCTGTCACCGAGTCAGACCAAGGAGTGTGTGTGTGTGTGTGTGTGTGTGTTAGTGAGTGTGTGTTAGTGAGTGAGTGTGTGTGTGTGTGTGTGTGTGTGTCTGCGTGTTACATTTCTCTTAACTTTCTGAAGTTACTTTGAATTCAAGTCAAACAAACTTTAAACTTTGTTGTTATTCCATGACAGCAGGAAACAAACACACACACACACACACACACACACACACACACACACACACACACACACACACACACACACAGCTGTACAGGTTTCATATCAACACCACGCTTAACATCAAGTTTAATTTGAGCTTTATATGAGAAAGCTGCCGTCATTAACCAATCAGAGGCAGAGGAGGCAGAGGAGGCGGGTCTTCACAGATGAGAATCACTCAAACTCTCACTTGATGCTCGTGAGACACATTTAGATTCTGTTTCTGTTTCAATGTTTACAGTAAATGATTTATTTTATTCACACTTTTAATTTCCTTTAATTCCTTTCCGTTTGTCTGCTACAATGAGAGTTGAGAGTAAACGTTGTTTAGACTATTTGATGGTTAAATATTCTGATATAATTTGTGATATTATTCTAATAATATAAATGATACACTGATGTTTAGAGGGACGGATCTCTGCCGCTTCATTTGAAATAGATTCATATTAATATTAGATTTTATCTGGAGGAATGTGTTCAAACAGAGAGTTTATGAATAAACCACAGAAGAAGAATTGAAGAACATCGGGTATGAAACAACACTGCTGACTCAGCAGGACAAAACAATCCGCTCGTTACAAAGTAATTAGCCGCTAACGAACTAATGAGGTCGTTAAGAAGGACGAGGAGGAGAAACGTCTCGGGTCTCTCAGCGTGAACACGTTTAGTGTCTTCACTGATTACGTTTTCTTTGTTTACGTCCCATCAGTCTCGTGCAGGGACTCACAGCGTTAGGCCCCGCCCCCTCCGGGTAAAGATAAACCAATCAGAAAGCATTTAGTAAGGATTCAAATAAAAAGGTCTTCAAACTGTCAAGAAACCTAACATGGCCAATGAAATATGAATATAAAAGATGTGCAACGTGCAGAGGTGACTCAAGGTCCTCTGAGGAGCTCTCAACCACACCTCTCATGGTCTTCATCCACACCTCTCATGGTCTTCATCCACACCTCTCATGGTCTTCATCCACACCTCTCATGGTCTTCATCCACACCTCTCATGGTCTTCATCCACACCTCTCATGGTCTTCATCCACACCTCTCATGGTCTTCATCCACACCTCTCATGGTCTTCATCCACACCTCTCATGGTCTTCATCCACACCTCTCATGGTCTTCATCCACACCTCTCATGGTCTTCATCCACAGACGCTTTGTGTCAAAGTGAAAAATAAAAGACAATGATGCCACGAGAAACACTGCAGGAGCTGCAGCAACACGGGTGTGTGTGTGATGAGTAGTGTGTGTGTGTGTGTGTGATGAGTAGTGTGTGTGTGTGTGTGTGTGCTAGGGTTCCACAGGCAAAACAAGGCAAACCATCTGGACACAGCACAGTGTGATCCCCCCCCCCCCCCCCTCCCTCACACACACACACACACACACACACACACACACACACACACACGTTTCAGGCCTTGCAGGTGAGGTGATGCAGAAACCTCGGTGTGTTTCAGAGACAGAGACAGGAGGTGAGTTTAGCTGAAGGCCTGATCCTCTGTGTGAACTCTGTAAACCTGAAACCACCAACAGTACAGTACTGTTAGCGGTTAGCAGTTAGCTGTTAGCGGTTAGCGGTTAGCGGTTAGCGCCACCTCCAGGCTGCAGAGTTCACTGCAGCCGGAGAAGAAGATGGAACGGATCAAACAAAGGAGATGTTCGTTAGTGAGCTTTAGAGATGCTGGTCGCTGAGAGCAGGCTAACTGTTTCCCCGTTTCCAGCCTTTGTGCTAAGCTAAGCTAACCTGCTGCTTTAGCATTGCAGCATATTTACCGTACAGACATCAATCTGAACATCTGAATCAGGTTAAGAATATCTATGTTTCAAACCATAACAATCTAATTTACATAAATATGATGTAGCCAGTATGTAGTGGCTAGAGGGACCGGGGTTCGAACCCCGGGCTGCACGGCCCTCTGTGTGGAGTTTGCATGTTGCTTCCAAAGACAAGCATCACGCTAACGTGTTTCAACGTCACTGAAACCAGATTATATTTCAATTATTTAAAGCAGAGTTTTCAAACTGCCAACAGCGATGAATGAATCAGTGATTAATAATTCACGTTAGTTTAACATTCTACTCGTGTGGATGAAGTCAGGATCTCTTTCTTAATCTCTCTGTGATGAGAAACCATCCGAGGAGGATGATTGGAGGTCAAAAGCTCTGCTGCCGTGGTTACCGTCTCTCAGGTAACAGGAGCTCCTCCTCCTCCCTCCTGATGTTATTATTTCCTCCTTTACCTCCTCGCCATCCTTCCTTCTCCTTCCTTCACCTGTCCTCCAGCCTGTTACTCCTCATTTATTGTGTTTCTCTCGTTTCTTGTCCTTCTTTCATCGTCTTATCTCTTCCTTTATTTCCTCCCATCTGCATTATTTCTTGTCTCCTCCTCCTCTTCCTCCTCCTCTCCTTTATCCTTCTCTTCCATCCCTGTCGTCTGAGTGTCCTCCTACTTTTCTTGTTCTCGTCTTCTGTCCTCCTCCTTTCTTTTATTTAGAAACATGGAGGACTTCATGAAGAGGACCAGCTCCGTGTGGAGATATAAAGGTTCAAATAAACACAAACATTCTTCTTTTCAGGTGATTATACAGTAAAACAACGTACAAAATCACATTATATTCCATATTCCAATAACTGCTGCACACTGTTCCTTTAAGTCAAAGACGTGCGACACACAGACCAGTCTGATGTGGACTCAGTGTGTAACATGTTTAAACATAGTGAGCGTCTCCTGTGTGGATCCATGCAGATCAATCTCACAGTAAACATGAGGGAGTCTCTCTGCTAACGAACACAAACCACGTTCTGCACATTCAGGGATTCATCAGCCTGCTGGGAACTCGCTTTCCTTCATAAATAATGAAGAATGTGGAGATAAAACTGGAGCCTTCAGGGATCTGTGAGCTCAGACACGACGCGTTTAAACTCCCATCATGCATTGTGTTTAACTTTAAGGTCCTCTTCTTTCAGTTTCAGCGTGGAGCAGTTCTCTCTCTCCACGACTGGAGGGAATCGCTGAGTCATGGTATCGATCCGACCAGTTAGCTGACTTTGATATGTGAACTAGTTTATCTTCAAATCACTTTAAAAGTCTCATCTGTCTCCCTGAAAACAAATAGAACTGTGTAACACGTGAAAGCTCCCACCAGCTGATATCACATGTATCATGTCGAACATCAAGCAGAATCCAAACGATCACAAAACGTTCATAAATGAGTGAAAAGTATAGAAAACACAGGAGAGAGTAGATCTGTCTACTTCAGACTCAGACTCATAAATAGAGACAGAGAGCCTCCAAACATCAGGAAGCTCCGGGAGATCGGATCATTCGCTCCGACAGGAGGAAGCTGAAGACGAACTCCATCAACACTCTGCAACGTCTCACTAACAGTCTCACTAACAGTCTCACTAACGCCTCACTAACAGTCTCACTAACAGTCTCACTAACGTCTCACTAACGTCTCACTAACAGTCTCACTAACAGTCTCACTAACGTCTCACTAACAGTCTCACTAACAGTCTCACTAACGTCTCACTAACGTCTCACTAACAGTCTCACTAACGTCTCACTAACAGTCTCACTAACGTCTCACTAACGCCTCACTAACAGTCTCACTAACAGTCTCACTAACAGTCTCACTAACAGTCTCACTAACGTCTCACTAACAGTCTCACTAACGTCTCACTAACGCCTCACTAACGTCTCACTAACAGTCTCACTAACAGTCTCACTAACAGTCTCACTAACAGTCTCACTAACGTCTCACTAACAGTCTCACTAACGTCTCACTAACGCCTCACTAACAGTCTCACTAACAGTCTCACTAACAGTCTCACTAACAGTCTCACTAACAGTCTCACTAACAGTCTCACTAACGTCTCACTAACAGTCTCACTAACGTCTCACTAACGCCTCACTAACAGTCTCACTAACAGTCTCACTAACAGTCTCACTAACAGTCTCACTAACAGTCTCACTAACAGTCTCACTAACAGTCTCACTAACAGTCTCACTAACAGTCTCACTAACGTCTCACTAACAGTCTCACTAACAGTCTCACTAACGTCTCACTAACAGTCTCACTAACAGTCTCACTAACAGTCTCACTAACAGTCTCACTAACGTCTCACTAACAGTCTCACTAACAGTCTCACTAACGTCTCATTAACAGTCTCACTAACAGTCTCACTAACAGTCTCACTAACAGTCTCACTAACGTCTCATTAACAGTCTCACTAACAGTCTCACTAACAGTCTCACTAACAGTCTCACTAACAGTCTCACTAACGGCTCACTAACGCCTCACTAACAGTCTCACTAACAGTCTCACTAACGTCTCACTAACGCCTCACTAACAGTCTCACTAACGTCTCACTAACGCCTCACTAACAGTCTCACTAACAGTCTCATTAACAGTCTCACTAACAGTCTCACTAACAGTCTCACTAACAGTCTCACTAACAGTCTCACTAACAGTCTCACTAACAGTCTCACTAACAGTCTCACTAACGTCTCACTAACAGTCTCACTAACAGTCTCACTAACGCCTCACTAACAGTCTCACTAACAGTCTCATTAACAGTCTCACTAACAGTCTCACTAACGTCTCACTAACAGTCTCACTAACGCCTCACTAACGCCTCACTAACAGTCTCACTAACAGTCTCACTAACAGTCTCACTAACAGTCTCACTAACAGTCTCACTAACGCCTCACTAACAGTCTCACTAACAGTCTCACTAACAGTCTCACTAACAGTCTCACTAACAGTCTCACTAACAGTCTCACTAACAGTCTCACTAACAGTCTCACTAACAGTCACTAACAGTCTCACTAACGTCTCACTAACAGGAGCCGGTGGTATTAATACCGTTGAGACGAGGAGCGGGTGGTATTAATACCGTTGAGACGAGGAGCGGGTGGTATTAATACCGTTGAGACGAGGAGCGGGTGGTATTAATACTGTTGAGATGAGGAGCGGGTGGTATTAATACCGTTGAGACGAGGAGCGGGTGGTATTAATACCGTTGAGATGAGGAGCGGGTGGTATTAATACCGATGAACGGATGATGAATGTAGATGAACGGATGATGGATGTAGATGAACGGATGATGAATGTAGATGAACGGATGATGGATGTAGATGAACGGATGATGAATGTAGATGAACGGATGATGAATGTAGATGAACGGATGATGGATGTAGATGAACGGATGATGAATGTAGATGAACGGATGATGGATGTAGATGAACGGATGATGAATGTAGATGAACGGATGATGAATGTAGATGAACGGATGATGGATGTAGATGAACGGATGATGAATGTAGATGAACGGATGATGGATGTAGATGAACGGATGATGAATGTAGATGAACGGATTATGAATGTAGATGAACGGATGATGGATGTAGATGAACGGATGATGAATGTAGATGAACGGATGATGAATGTAGATGAACGGATGATGGATGTAGATGAACGGATGATGAATGTAGATGAACGGATGATGAATGTAGATGAACGGATGATGAATGTAGATGAACGGATGATGGATGTAGATGAACGGATGATGAATGTAGATGAACGGATGATGAATGTAGATGAACGGATGATGGATGTAGATGAACGGATGATGGATGTAGATGAACGGATGATGAATGTAGATGAACGGATGATGAATGTAGATGAACGGATGATGGATGTAGATGAACGGATGATGAATGTAGATGAACGGATGATGGATGTAGATGAACGGATGATGAATGTAGATGAACGGATGATGAATGTAGATGAACGGATGATGGATGTAGATGAACGGATGATGAATGTAGATGAACGGATGATGGATGTAGATGAACGGATGATGAATGTAGATGAACGGATTATGAATGTAGATGAACGGATGATGGATGTAGATGAACGGATGATGAATGTAGATGAACGGATGATGAATGTAGATGAACGGATGATGGATGTAGATGAACGGATGATGAATGTAGATGAACGGATGATGGATGTAGATGAACGGATGATGAATGTAGATGAACGGATGATGGATGTAGATGAACGGATGATGAATGTAGATGAACGGATGATGAATGTAGATGAACGGATGATGGATGTAGATGAACGGATGATGGATGTAGATGAACGGATGATGGATGTAGATGAACGGATGATGGATGTAGATGAACGGATGATGGATGTAGATGAACGGATGATGGATGTAGATGAACGGATGATGAATGTAGATGAACGGATGATGGATGTAGATGAACGGATGATGGATGTAGATGAACGGATGATGAATGTAGATGAACGGATGATGAATGTAGATGAACGGATGATGGATGTAGATGAACGGATGATGAATGTAGATGAACGGATGATGGATGTAGATGAACGGATGATGAATGTAGATGAACGGATGATGAATGTAGATGAACGGATGATGAATGTAGATGAACGGATGATGAATGTAGATGAACGGATGATGGATGTAGATGAACGGATGATGGATGTAGATGAACGGATGATGGATGTAGATGAACGGATGATGGATGTAGATGAACGGATGATGAATGTAGATGAACGGATGATGGATGTAGATGAACGGATGATGGATGTAGATGAACGGATGATGGATGTAGATGAACGGATGATGGATGTAGATGAACGGATGATGGATGTAGATGAACGGATGATGGATGTAGATGAACGGATGATGGATGTAGATGAACGGATGATGAATGTAGATGAACGGATGATGGATGTAGATGAACGGATGATGGATGTAGATGAACGGATGATGAATGTAGATGAACGGATTATGGATGTAGATGAACGGATGATGGATGTAGATGAACGGATGATGAATGTAGATGAACGGATGATGAATGTAGATGAACGGATGATGAATGTAGATGAACGGATGATGGATGTAGATGAACGGATGATGGATGTAGATGAACGGATGATGAATGTAGATGAACGGATGATGGATGGATACTCTAACCTTTCACAATAAAAGCCCTAGACTTACAACATTTGCAGGCGAGTTAATTCGTAGAAACTTAGCACTGAAATCCATTGAGCTGAAACAAAGCAGCCTAATACATCAATAACCGCTGTAGTATAATTTATTCAACTTTCCGGTTATGTTTTGCAGTTTAAACTAATTATAGAGACTGAAGCCGAGGGAGGTTTTTCACATGAAGGATTAATTACAGTTTGATACATACAGACGTATGTGATCATTAATTAAAGAAAATAATGAGTTGGTTCTGAAGCAGACGTCTGTGAAGCAGCTGAGGAGGATTTTTATATTCAGATTTTTGGAGTCTCAGCGGAGCGATTTGTCGCGAGCAGCATCCAGAGTCATCCGTCAGACGGAGGGATGGACGGACGGAGTCAGAGATGAAGCTGCTCCAGCTTCAACCATCTGGACCGCAGAGGAACGCGTGGAGGCCATATGTTGTGTTTTTACAGCTCAGGAAGGACAGGAAGTGGGACTGCAGTTTACTTCTGTGCAGCTGTGGAGGGAAAATACACTCACGTCTTAAAAATACCACCAAACATAAATCATATCTGACTATAAAACCCTCTTCACATCAATCTGACCTTCATATTTCACTCATTTCTACTGGTCTCATTATTATCATTGTTCATTATGAAACCAGATTCTGTCAGAAGCAGGATTTTCAAACTAAAATCCCGATCAGTTTGGTTAAATACAGACTGATCTGTAATTGACTGTAAAGATGCACATGAACATGCTGTTAACACACATACATATTCTTTATTTACAGCATGAAGCTGAGCTGATCTCAGGTCTGTTTGAGTTATTATGAGCTTTGCATGTTTGTTTTCTTTTCTCTCTTACATCTTGATCTCAGGGACATAACCGGGGTGAATAAAAGTCACACATACATATAAATATACATCATTTATAAGTAATAAAATTGAACCGAGCTTTATAATTGAACTGGTTTGAGCTTTCTGTTTGTTGTTGTTGTTGAGTTTTAGGTCAGGTAGACAACAACGACTCCTGGGACGTGATGGTAATTAATTATTGCTTCAGCTGAAGGATGAAAGTCTGTTTATTCAAATTGAACACGTTTCATTCAAGTTCTCTCTGAAGCTTCTTTGTTTGATGAGTCAACGTGTTGCTGTCGGTTTAGTTTCTCTTTAACTTGGTGACTCGTTGTCTTCATTGATTTTTGCATTAATTGAGAAATCTAAATAAAATCTTTCGTTTTCTCAAAAGCTTAAATTTACAATTTTCCTCTTTTGCACATTAAAATAATACATAACCAGCACATTTATGGTAAAATGATGGCAAATATATATGACTTCACTTCCTGTCACCACAAAATAAAACAAAACAAACTAAAACTGGCAACAAGAAACTTCCAATAAAAAGAGTTTTAGTGAGTTTGATGGATTGAGATACTTTATTCATATATAACCCGTTAGACGCGTAATGTCTGGCTCATGTGAGGTTTTCATTCTAGTCTCATCCAACATATACCTATAAAAAACACCTTTAAAAAACAACCGTAAATGATGTGATATGATCTTCAACATGGACGTATGAAGACGTCTCCTCCAGGAGACATCGTGTGAAACCAGAAGTCAACGTCTCGTAACTCGTGTTCTTTAGTAACAACGCGTCCGTAGTTATTGGAACCCAAACAACCATCTTCTCCAAAAACCAAACTAAGTATTTTAGTTTTTTGAAAAAACCTGTATTCATTGAACGTTTAGTTGTAAAATGATATCGTACGAACTGTTGTTTGAGGACGCGTTGAGCGTCTACGCACCAAAGTTCAGGTGATTACAACGTGAATCCGCTGTAATATCGGACGCTCAGAGAAACGGCTCCAGACGTCAAAAGTACAAAATTCAACGAAATCTGCGTATTTAATATATAAGTTACATAAAGAAGAACTTCACTTGGCTTGACTGGCTTTCATGTGATGTCGTCACTTTTCTGTTTTATTGTTATTTGTTGATTTTACTAGATTCTTTTATTATTTCTTTTATTTCTTAGTTTATTTGTATCGACTCACTGAGCTTTCTCTTCTTCTTATTGTCTGTTTTTACAGATGAATAAAGTTCATTTTATTATTATTAAGTCACATCCGTAACTGAAGTTACAATAAAAAGCAGTTGTGTTGTCTGAACCTCAGGTTCATCTCTGATGGTTTAAATATAAAAGATCATTACGATCGAATTGTTTCTGATCAGACAAACAGTTCGTCACAATTTGTTCTGTTTTGTGAAGAATTAAAAAACGATATTTCAGATTTCACCTCGGAGTCGATCAGATGAGGAAACTCGGCGGGTCGCTAATTCAGACAGCAGGTCTCAACCTGCTCCTCTTTCTCACCAACGGAGGTCTATTTCCTCTCCTCCTCCTCCTGCAGAGCGAGGGATGAACGAGAGGAGAGCCATCTGTGGAAGAGGTGCATGCTGGGAGCAGCAGATTTGAGGGAGGGAAGGTAGAAGGAGAGAGGGAAGGAAGGGGAGGAATAAAATGGAAAGAGGATGGATGTTAGTGGAAAGATAAATGTCAGGAGGGAGGGACAGAAGGAATAAGGAAAGGAAAGGAGGTCAAAAGGACACGAGAGGGAGGGGGCTGGTGAGGAGATATGTAGGGAGGAAAGGAAGGAAGGATAGAGATGAAAGGAGAGAATATAAAAGAGGAAGAAAATAAAGAAATAAACATGGAGGAAAAGAAGGAAGAGAGGAAATAGAGACAAAGGAAGAAAGATAAAGACGGAGGAAGGGAAAACAAAGGAATGTGGAGAAGGATACAAGAAAGGAGGGACTAGGAGAGGAAATGTAGGAGGTAAGGAGAGGAAAAGAAAAGACGAAAGAGGCGAAATTGAGGTGAGAATGAAAAAAGGAAGGAAGGGAGAGAAGTGAAGGAGGGAACATGAAAGGAAGGAGAAAGGTAGCAGGAGCAAAAGAGAACAAGGATGAACCTGAAGGAAAAGAAGAACAGATGAAGAAGAAGATGAAGGAAAGAAGGGAAAGGAAACATCAAGAGAGGAAGAGGATGGACAGGAACAGCAAGGGAAGGAAAAGAGAAATATGAGAAAGAAAACAGAGAGACAAAGACAAAAGGAAAGGAGAGGAGGAAGCAAGAGGAATAAGATGAAGTAGGATGATAAAGGAAAGAGGGGAGATGAAGAGGAGAGACAAAAGGGGCAGAGTAATAAAGAAAAATGGAAGGAGGTGAGGAAGGGTAGAGGAGACAAGAGAAGGAGGGATAGGGAGGGGACAAAAGAGGAGAGGAGGTGGGAGATGGAGAAGGAGAGAGGAAGAAGGAAAGGAAATTGGGATGAAGAGAAGGGGGGAGGTAAAGGGAAGGAGAAGAGAAATGTGGGATGGGAAAAGGAGAAGAATGAAGGTAAGAAGGAGAAATGAAGGTAGGAAAGAGGATAGTTCTTTTCTGGTTCACTTCCTCGTCTCTGATTGGTCGGAGCTCTGCTCTCTGTTAACCAATCACAGTCGGTCTCTGAGGAAAACTTCATGAGCTCATTATTTGTTAAGGACAATAAAAAAAAGATCTTCAGCTGCACAAAAACAACATGGATGAGTAAATAAAACATCTGGATCCATAGTGATATTTAATAATGATAATAAAAAGTTCATTTATTAATTTAAAGATAATTAAAGATCAGTCAATAAAACAGTCTGTGAAATACTTTCATCATTTATTATATGAATATATTATTATCTTTAATATATATATTTTAATTTAGTGAAATTACGAGCACAGAAAACTGAACTTATTCAGTCTAAGATGGTTTGAAGCATAAATTGTTCCTCAGAAAGATGACAGTGTGAGTTTCAAACAATTTTGAAGTTTAAATTGCTGTTTTTGAAATAAAACATGGGTTTATAAATTAAATGGTTAAACTTAATTACCCTCACAAAAAACATCTATCTCATTTCTTTATATTTGTCATATGTGAAATGTGAAGACATCAAATTCAACATTTCACAAGTGATAAACTCACATAAAGATTATATTACTAATAGATAGACAACTTGACAAACACATCAGCTGCATTCTGTGTATGAATAAAGAAATAAAAACATATTTAAGATATTTAAATTAATTTCACATGTATTTTCAGTTTGACAAATTGAAACAGTTAATAACAGAAATAATTAAAACAAACAAAACAAAGATGTGTATTTCTTTACAACACCTCTGTCATAAAAATCACATTTTTAAAAGTATTCAGGAATTAAAGTATCTTGAAAATCTCATTGAAAATCAAATTAAAAGTTGACTTTTATTAATTCATACGATTAAAAAAAATCTACCGTCACAAATATGTTCCTCAGATTAAATCTCACCGTACATTTAAATTAAACTTTAACCCTCAAACAAAAAAAGGAACATTCAAAAGTGTCCTGACAGTTTGTTGGTCCTCACAACGTTACAAAAACAGATCTACAGACACACACACACACACACACACACACACACACACACACACACACTCACTTTGTTCTTCAGGTCCCTGCAAACCTCCACCAGACGTACCGACGGACAGAAGTCACACACACAAACACACCGTGTCTCCCTGCAGTCGCACACCATCTGCATGACCATATGTCAAATCACACACACACACACACACACACACACACACACACACACACACACACACACACACACACACACACACACACACACACACACACATACACACACACTCTCCTGAGGCCAGGTGTAAACAAGCTTATCTCCCAGCAGATGTGTTTTCTGTCATTCTGCATATTGTTACACTAGACCAGCTCTGTGTGTGTGTGTGTGTGTGTGTGTGTGTGTGAGAGTGTGTATGTGTGTGTGTATGTTTGTGTGTGTGTGTGTGTGTGTATATTTGTGTGTATGTTTGTGTGTGTGTGTGTGAGTGTGTGTGTGTGTGTGTGTGTGTGTGTGTGAGAGTGTGTGTGTGTGTATGTTTGTGTGTGTGTGTGAGTGTGTGTGTGTGTGTGTATGTGTGTGTGTGTGAGTGTGTATGTGTGTGTGTATGTGTGTGTGTGTGAGTGTGTGTGTGTGTGTGTGTGTGTGTATGTGTGTGTGTGTGTGTGTGTGTTGTCTAAGCCTTGACAGCCTGATGCCTCTAAACACTTCATCGGCTTCTCAGGACTGTCACACACATTCACAAAATATGCACGTATTCCCATCCTCAGACCAACACACACACACACACACACACACACACACACACACACACACACACACACACACACACACACACACACACACACACACACACACACACACACACACACACACACACACACAGGAGTTGTGCAGTTTGCAGATTTTGACAGTAGAAGAAGAAGAAGAGGAGCCAGAGATTTTTTTCTCTCTTCCTCTCTCTGTGGCTCACACCTCAGTGAATGATTGAATATTGATTATTAGGATTATTAAGAGAGTTTAAATGTGACTGACAGGTAGGGGGCGTGTCCTGGGAGTGTCATGGAGTCATCCTGAGCTTTGATTGGCTATCTGCATTTTCAGAGGCAGGAAGTTTTGCACGGTTTTGTCGCCACATTATTTATATGAATTTTGTTGGTACTAATAATGGAACTGTATTTATAAACATGCATTGTTGTGATTACTAATATGTTTTATGTGTACAAAGACATAAAACATAAATACATTAATTTCACATGTTCCTTTCAAACATATGACTCAAACATTTAATCACCTGAAAATCACAAATAAATAGATGTTCCTATTATGATCGTTGTATTTTCAGTTTGATACATTTCAAAATGAATAATACAAAAAGTCTCTATGTTGAGGATTCATTCTGTTCTGTTGTTTTTGTCAGTTTCAGGAAGTTACGACATGTTTCCTTCCCGTCTCTTTTCTTTTTTTCCTTTCTGAAGTTTCTGGAGCTGACGGCGGAGCGATGTGGACGATCAGGTGGGATTCAAACCCTTCGGGGGGGAAACGTCTTACACCACAAACCGACACAGAGCGCCGCGCGGCGGTGTGGCGACGGTGAGGCGGGGGAGGGGAGCAGAGCATGCTGGGATTAAGGATGCAGCTCTACGCCGGGCTGTCAATCAAAGGAGGCAGGTTTTTTATTCTCAGAGGCAGTGAGCTCATACCGGCGGATTTATATTCACAGAGCCTGAACGCACCAGACACACACAGTCACAAGCCGCTCAGCCTCCAGAGGCAAAGCAGAGGCCAGGGGAACGCTTTGGAAAAGTTTTAAGACTGTTTGTATTTTTTGACATTTCTGGGACAGTTTTGTCGATTTTGGCGAAGCACCAACACACACATACAAACACGTCTTCCTATCCTTGTAGGGACCCCCGAAACATGAGCTCAACCACTCAAACTAAGAGTCATTCCTTCTATTAAAGTTGTGAAGTCATTTTTTTAAAACCTGAATGTGTCCTGATAAGGTTGGTAGAATTCAAGTTTGGGTCCTCACATTATTAAATGGTAAAGGCCCTTATTGGAAACTAGCAGTAGCTAACAATGTTCCGATACACTGCTTTGGGTAATCATTGTGCGATTCTCTATGTTAATGTATTTGTTCCTTTCAAACCAACCTCATCACCCTCTCGTATCTTTAACTTTCTATGAAGTATGAACACAAAGTTAGAGTGGTCTCATGTTGTATTTTGCTATTTTCTTGTTTGAATCTGCAATTAGAATTATAATATAGATCAAATGTGTCTATTGATGCTATTGCATAACACGGCTGTATCAATATTATCTCAATTATCTGGGGACGGGTCCAGACATTCAGATCTGGGCTTTAGATCAGTTTTATAAAATTGTATTTACCATAAACGACCTTTGAAGCTTTTGAAGTTTCGATTTTTCAGGTTTGTCTCGTAATAATGTCTTTTGAATATAGTATTGTTGATCCCTTAAAGGTTGTGTGCTTTC
Source organism: Leptoclinus maculatus (assembly GCA_032191485.1). NCBI lineage: Eukaryota > Metazoa > Chordata > Actinopteri > Perciformes > Stichaeidae > Leptoclinus > Leptoclinus maculatus. Next base: position 1,026,811 of record JAVDOI010000047.1, on the reverse strand, counting down.
AGATTTTGGTCCTCACAATGTCTTATCAAACACACCTTGAACCTAAAATCACCTGAAAAACTTGTAAAGTTCAGATTTCTCTGAGAAGACTTTGAGGTTTGGGTCCTCACAACGTCGGATAAACAACAACAGGATGATTTTTTTATCAAAGTCTTGCACTATTTCTCTCTATTCAGAATCAATCTCTTACTTAATTTTTCTGCTGCTGGTGCATGATGGGAAACAGGGGAACCGCCAACCGGGTGATTAGCTCATGCCGTTACCATGGCGACGCCCTGTCGCCACGTTGAGACGTCAGGAAACTTTTTTGACGAGAAGCAAAAAAAACGAGAGGATGATTGGATTTTATTAAAGCTCCTCTGGATGATTGGATGAGTCTGCTAATAGAATTTTAATGAAGGGACCTCAGTCCCTTTGAGCAACAAAATAGACCCCATCCGTTTGTCTTCAGCAGTAGAGGAAGAAATTAATTACTTTTAGTCGTGTCCAGTCAACACAAAACCTTAACAACGGGACACAAACACAATACTGATGTCCAACCACTACGGGGACAACCCTTTTATTTCTATTATAGGACAGTTAAATCATCAGTTAAATCATCAGGGTGTTGTTTGTTTCCTCCAACACTTTACTAGTAATAAAAACTGGAGCTTCTAGGGAACAAACGTGTCTTTGAAAGTCAGAAATGTTACTTTTACTTGGTAAAAGGACAGGATAGATCTCCCTCTCATGACTTTGTGTTAAGGTCGACTCAGGGACTGTTAGCTTAGCTTAGCATAGAGACACAGCTAGCCTGGCTTTTAAAAATACACCTACCAACATATCTAAAGCTAATTTACACAATATATTAATATACTTTATCTGTACACCAAAATATTCTAATAAGCGTTTTAGGACGCGCTGGATTATATCGATATTTTGTTCATTTTGGACGTATTAAAGTTATAATATGTAACTTTTTCAGCATTAAAATGACTAAAAGCAACCTATGTTATGTATTTAGTTGAGTTGTGTAGCAATAATTTTAAACACCAGAAATCTGCAGTTTTAATCAGGTAACGATCCGTTTCATACGGTGTCGTATCCCCTCAGCGCTGTGGTCGTCTACCAGAATCTCTCAATATTCACTTTTACTTTTACTTTATCTTTTTATTTTTTAGTTCTTGGTGATTTTTAACTCTATATTTTAACCAGATGAAGGATTTTTGAAGACAACAACTCCCATGATTCCGCGCTGCTTCACTGCTACGTGTTGTTGCTATGATTGAGACATGTTGTATGTTCAGCCTGGACTCACCAAGTAGCGTTTAACACACCAATTTTTGCATGCTATCACTACGCCGTTCTTGCTTTTGTCGTATCGACACCATTTAGTCCGTATACTGACTGCAATGTAGACCGATCCTCATTAAAAGAGCTAGTGGCGTAGAAGAACGAGCGCAGCTCAGAACATGTGAGGAACGTGAGGAAGAGCAAACGCTGCAGTATAAAAAGTGAGAAAGGGCCAAACTAACACAGGACTTTCACTCAGGAGACCGGAGTCCATGTCCTTTGTGTTGATGACTTATTTACATACAGGTAGTGATGTTTGTAACGTGTTTTCCGTGACATATTTTTGTGTTGTTTGCGTGTATATTTTACTGAGCTCATGTATTTTTTTGAAGCCTAACCGTGAAGTTTTTCCCTAAACCATTGCTGTAGTTTTGTTGCATCAATATTTCACAACGTGGCGTTAAATGATACGTTACAAGACGCTGAAATGACACTCGTGAAGCTTAAAATGCATATCAGACACGCATGATTTCCTTTAAAGTGTCGTGATATTTATATGATGGTGAGATCATGATGGTGCATTGTGTTTTACTGAAGTCTCTTATTGTGGGAGAAAAGGTGACGAAGGAATGATGTGAGAAAAGTTTCTTTAATTGTAGTTGTTTAATCAACATCTTAGTTTCCATCAAAATGTAAATGTGTCAGCTAGAGAGCTCGTTCTCGTCTTTAGTCTCTGGGAAGTTTTTTTTACTGACACTGAGAATGAAATCTGCCCAAACACATAAAAACAGTTATGTGCTGTAAACTCGTGGTTTTTTCCTTCTGCATGGAGGGAAAACAGGATTTCCACTAATATGAGGTGTACATACGATACCACACTGGAGATAGGATACCACACTTAATGCCTTAAAATGTAAATGTAATTTGTGTCTCATTTCCATGTGGAGGACTGGTCCCTCCTCCTCCTCCTCCTCCTCCTCCTCCTCCTCCTCCTCCTCCTCCTCCTCCTCCTCCTCCTCCTCCCTCTGCTGCTCTCAGCTCTATCTTAATCTTGTACAGCAGATACTCCTCATTCTGACAGTGTTTACCCCCCATTAGTGGAACCAGTTGACAAACTTCATGCCTCCACCAGTTTTCTTTTTCACACAAACCCTAACCCGAAAGCTCCCCCCACCCAACCAGAAAACCAATTACCTCCTGCAGCGTTACACCCCGGCTCATAATCCCAGAGCACCGCAGATATGAGGATTCTCTTTCAGCTACTCAGCGTTATTCAGAGAGAAGAAGAAGAATAAGAGCGGGGGGGGGGGGGGATGGGGGGGAATGAAGCGATTCAATTAGAGCGGCGAGGACTCGGTCGGGGGTCACTGAGGCGGTCCGAGTTGGACACCGCAGACAAATCTGCGAGCTAACCGTTAATGGGTTTTTCTATTTTGGAGCTGAATTATGCCGTCTGTCTGCTTTGGCCTCGTTCTGCCACTTCCTGAAGGGTTTAAACTCTGAAATGCTTTGTGGGCTCTGATGAGTTTTTGTTTTTTTTAGAGAAAACAGACTTTTTCCGACCCCCCAAAAAATGAAGGATTAGAGCAGATTCATTATAAGACATGAAGCAGTTTATTGTGACCCTGCAGAGGAACAGCTGAGGAGAACCTGCCGTCAAGTCAGAGGGGGCGTGGCTTATCGCCATGGGAGGCGTTATCAACTAAGCCATTTATTACCACTATTTCTGTTTACTATTTGTTATGGAAGTCCCAGATATGCCGGGAAACTAAACGCCGTCATGTCTGAGTTCATAACATCGTCCGGAGGAGCTCCGTGGATTTCATCGAGAAATAACTACATAATCATCCCAATTTGTAAAAAGTTTGAATTCATGTTTTGTTAGTTCTCTCCTCAAGACGACAAGCTAATAACTTTTAAAATACTTGTTTTCTGAATGGAGTCTGGATCGATCGGTGCTATTCTAAGCTAACATTGTAGCAGCTCCATCAACACTCAAAAACGTCATCTAGGCGTAAATACAGAAGCCTCTTGTTCATTGTTTGTACGTTATGGTTACACACACACATTTATACACATAGTTTGGTCCGGGCTCTACTAATATGAGGTATGGTAGAGATCTGGGTGAACACTTTCGACATAGCGTGACGCAAATGTTTGGCGCGAACGTTTGGTGTGAACACGGCTTTAGGAACTCCATCAGGTCTGATTGAAAATATGATGAAATATGATGGAGATGAGGAAGAAAGTGTGAGATGATACTTGTTCAATACTTGTTCAATACTTTGGTTTATGACCAAACACCATGACTCTGTTTCTTACTGATGATTAGCTAACGTTAGCATGCTAACACGCTGAACAATGATGGTGAGACTGTAGACTCTTCGTCACATGTGACAGACTGTCGCTCTCTGTTTCACACCACAGCCGACGTGGATCCTGCTGCCCCAGTGCATGCTGGGTTGATTTCACAGAGACATTAAACTGCTCTCAGGTCTGCTGCCTCCCTGATAAACACATCAATCTCTTCATGTCGGTAAATGAGTCTCCTCATCCTCCGAGAGGATGAGAGTTTATCTCTGTGACACCGGAGCAGGAACGTCTTTCATGGAGCAGAACAGACGACACAAACACACAAACACAAACACACAAACACAAACACACAAACGCAAACACAAATACCTGAGCGGCTGAAGCGGGACATTAGATCAATCTGTGAGTCACAAACAAACAAACAAGATTCAGGCTGTGATTTTCATCTCACACCAACAAACTCAATGACGGACGGATGAAAGATGAAGACACTTCTGTTATGAACAGTTATGGCTTCTTGACAGAAAAAATAGCTTCAACATGTAACTCCTAAAACTACAAACTTTACGAAACGTAACATTAAACAACGTAGTTGATCTTGAACGTCTCAACGGTTCATGTGATATCTGTTTTAACGAGTCTTTGTCTCAGCAGAGTGAATATCGCTTTAATTCTCAAAAGCTTACATTTACAATTTTCCTCTTTGAACTAATACATCACCAGAACATTGATGGTGAAAATATGGAAAATATCATTTATTCCACTTTCTGTCAGCACAGATCTAAAACAAACTAAAACTGGAGGCAACAAATAAGAGTTTCAGTGAGTTTGATGGACGTAATCACGTTACAATGACATAACGTGTCAATTTCTGCTCGTTACATAAATACAGTCTTTGCAAAATAAACTTCTGTCTCCACAGGAAACTACTAAGTTAGGTTCAGACAACAAAACTACTAAGTTAGGTTTAGACAACAAAACTACTAAGTTAGGTTCAGACAACAAAACTACTAAGTTAGGTTTAGACAACAAAACTACTAAGTTAGGTTCAGACAACAAAACTACTAAGTTAGGTTCAGACAACAAAACTACTAAGTTAGGTTTAGACAACAAAACTACTAAGTTAGGTTCAGACAACAAAACTACTAAGTTAGGTTCAGACAACAAAACTACTAAGTTAGGTTCAGACAACAAAACTACTAAGTTAGGTTTAGACAACAAAACTACTAAGTTAGGTTCAGACAACAAAACTACTAAGTTAGGTTCAGACAACACTACTAAGTTAGGTTTAGACAACACTACTAAGTTAGGTTCAGACAACAAAACTACTAAGTTAGGTTTAGACAACAACACTACTAAGTTAGGTTTAGACAACAAAACTACTAAGTTAGGTTTAGACAACAAAACTACTAAGTTAGGTTCAGACAACAAAACTACTAAGTTAGGTTCAGACAACAAAACTACTAAGTTAGGTTCAGACAACAAAACTACTAAGTTAGGTTTAGACAACAAAACTACTAAGTTAGGTTCAGACAACAAAACTACTAAGTTAGGTTCAGACAACACTACTAAGTTAGGTTTAGACAACACTACTAAGTTAGGTTCAGACAACAAAACTACTAAGTTAGGTTCAGACAACAAAACTACTAAGTTAGGTTCAGACAACAAAACTACTAAGTTAGGTTTAGACAACACTACTAAGTTAGGTTTAGACAACACTACTAAGTTAGGTTCAGACAACAAAACTACTAAGTTAGGTTTAGACAACACTACTAAGTTAGGTTTAGACAACAAAACTACTAAGTTAGGTTTAGACAACACTACTAAGTTAGGTTGAGGAACAGATCATTGTTTGGGTTAAAATAACTACAGAAGTGCGCTTACTTTAATACGCAAGTTGCGTGACACAAACATCAACGTTGACTGAATTAAAAGTAATAATGTACAAAAAATTCATAGTTAATTAAAATATAAACAGACGAAAGACTGATTTTACTTTTCAGACATTTTCAGAGGGCAAAGGTTTTTACAGTATTTCAGAGTGAAAAAAAGAAAAGATTAAAGAAAACAGGAAGAAATAAACATTTGTGTGTAAACATATGATTTTAGACTCTACTTTCCTGACTGAGGAGGAAATAAACATCACTTCCTCTCCACATTTCTGCAGCGACTGACTCCGTTTGACGTGACTGAGTCTTCTCAGTCGTCGCCGAGGGGAAACATTTCGCTCCTCCCTGTTAAAATATATTCCCCCGTGTACCGTCGCCCCTCCCCCCACAAACCCCCACTCTCACACCGTTTTGAAGCAAAAACTCATCTCCAGCGTTTTCTCTCCGTCCTGACAGCCCGGAGACCGCCTGTCATCCCTCCTGTCAGCCTCCCTTCAGAAACACAAACGACGACGTGTAACAAACTCAGACACACAAACACACACACACACACACACACACTCTCCTGTGTGTGTGTGTGTGTGTGTTTGCTTTGCTTCCTGTTTCGCTCACATCATGTTTGAAGCGTTTACTCTTCGACGCTCCGCTGAGCTCCGACTCTCGTCCCGTAGAATCTGGGTGTTGGACCCAAACCTCCACGTTGTCGTTCCTGACTTTGAGTTTGTGTGAAACACAAACTGTCTCCTGAAGTCACGTGCATAATGGACGCTTTAAGTGCTGCGTCTATCCTGAGGTGGAGAGTAACTAAGTGTATTTACTCAAGTATAATCATGAGGAAGAGGAGGAACACTGTGAGAGACGAGCTCCTCATGTTGATCAGTTCTAATAATGAATGAACCCTCTGCTGCTAATTAACTGATCCTCATCACAACCAGACACACCCCCAAGACAAGAGGGGGAGGGGCAGAGGAGAGAAAACAAGGAGGGAGAAGGGAGGAAACAAGAGGAGAGGAAACAAGAACGGGGACAACTAAAAATAAGGGAAGCAAGGAGAAGAGAGGAAGGAAAAAGGGAGTAAACAAGGAAACAAAAAAGGAGAGAAGAGGACACAAATACAGAAACGAGTAAATGAACGCGTCCACGAGAAAATGCTACGATCGGAACAAGTGACGTAGAATAAGAAGTGAGAGACTTCTTATGGAGGATCGGTCAAACCTGGAGACACTGTTCATGTCCTAAAGTTTGTGAAGTATTTATCTTTATACTTGTTTACGCATGAATTTCACTTAGTTTCAGAGCTATTTTCAGTCCAACGATGTTTTTCCCAAATCTTACCGTTTGTCGCCTAAACGTTGGTACTTAGCGTTAAATAACATGGAAACGCCGTTTCACGAGGTTTACCTTGTGACCTAAACTGACTGATGGTCTCCATGAATTATGGGTGTTTTTAGGATTTTTTTAAAATGTGTACAGGAGATACACAAGAAAGCAGGTTTTTCTTTCTCTTTTAATAATAATAATAATAATACATTTTATTTATTGAGCGCTTTTCATGATTCTCAAAGACACTTTGAGAAAATCATCATATAACAGAAAGCTATACACTAACATGTTAAAACACATAATATCGGTCACAGATGGGTTTTGATTTGTGATTTGAATATGAAAGGTCGGTGCAGTCTCGATGTGGAGGGAGTCCCAGAGGGGGGGGGCAGCTATGGAGAAGGCTCTGTCGCCCCATGTCCGGTCCTGTTTATTGGTTGAATTCCCTGCTGTGTAACGACGACCTCCGACCTGTAAAACAGACATTTCTTGAATTACTTATGACTAAATTCAACATGTTTTTTTTCTCAGATGATTATTTTCTGAGTGAACGGAAAAGTTGCCGACAGCTGAATTATCCGAATCCTCCAACAACGTGCAGCTAACAGGCAGAACAGGGAGGAGAGAGGACGGATGTGAGGAAGGAAGGATGTGTTCAAGGAGGTGAGGGATGTCAGCAGGAAGTAGTGAGGAAAAGAAAATGAACTTGTATTGATCCTCTGGAAGAAAGAATCAGTGGAGTGTGAGGTTTCTTTACATTCTCATTAAAATAAGAAGAAGAAACACAGAAAGCAGGAAAAAGTATTTTAAACTTACAAGAAGAACAAGAAAAAAATGTATCCTGTTATTGATCAGAAGGAAAACATTAAAACGTTCATAGATTGAAATGGAGAGTATTCATGTATTTATTGTTGGTCCTCAGGTAAGAAACACAGGAAGGTGATGAACACATTAATGCATCAATGATTCAAATCCAATAATCTGATAAATAATATTCTGAATATTTAGGATGTCATTTACATTCAAAACTCGAATTAAGATTTTCCAAAGAAGCTTTAAAAGTCTTTCACCCCAAAAAAGCCTTAACGAAAAATCCCCAATTTGAATAAAATGATTGAATGTATTAAAAGAAGTTAGAATCTTTTTATTACATCAAATTTATTAATGAACTCTTCAGGAATGTGGGAATATGTTGTGTTTTAAAGGCTAAACGCCAACAAATATGAATCAAAACAGAATATTTCGTGAGATAAAAACTTATTTTTTTTAATACGTTTTGACTTTTGGACTTTACAACGCTCTGGAGTTATTGAAAATGTTTGGATCACAGGAGTCTTAATCTGCAACTGTGCAGAAATAGAAAGCAGAACGAGTAGACGTGCAACAACAAATAACAACAAGAAGCTTCAAATGTTGATTTAGAAGACGTCATGAACAACGTGATCTCACAGAAATATGTGAAATCACTGATATCAACATTAATAATATTAATTTAATTCATTTACTGCCACTGTTTTCAGTTTTACACATTATGAGCTCTAATAGTTGCAGATTGATTGATGGATGTCACATTGTTAGCTGACATCAGTTCATATTTTGTTTTGCTGGAAGAAAAAGATTATTGTATTTTGATATAAAAAATACGAGTCTTCTGTGCAAAGTGCAAAAACCACCATAAACCCTCTTTTGTCTGCTGCCGTAGAACATCTGATTCAGTACCTGGTGCTCCTTTTAACGCGGCTCCTGAATGTGTTTCAATGTCTGCATGTGATTCATGTGTTTAAATAAACTCTTTTAATAAAAGGTTTCTGCCTTTTGTTCACAAAGACAGACTCTTTTCCATTCGGAGCAAAGTGAGACGTAACGTTTCTCTGAACTTTAATCAGAAACATTAATGTATCCGTCATGTTAAGTAAAGGGGACATTGATGAGGGTTTAATATGTCAATGAAAGCTACTCTGAGTCAAAGTGAAGTCACAGCTGATTGTGATTGGTTCACATTGATTCCTACTCAGATTACAAACAGCTGAGTGAGAACTCGTCTGCTCTGATGTGTCGACTGATACCTGATGAGGATTCAGATTGAAGGTGGAGAATGAAAATGTTTTTGACTTCAGTTTATGGAGAAAACAGATAAAAAGCCAGATTAAAAGGAACATGAAGAAGTGCCGTCTGTGTTGGGCTGTAAAGTGATCAGAGGAATAAAAAGAGCAGCAGTGAAATGAAAAGAAAGATGTGCGGTGATACATCCTTCAGATCTTCTGTCTGAATGAACTTCATTCAGTTACCGAGAGAGAAGTCCTGAATGGACTCAGAGGAACGATAAAGAGGAAGCAGCTGGTAAACCTGCTCCTACGACACCAAACAAAGAGTCGGCCTTGAAGCTGCAGACGACGTGTCCACGGTTCTACTCACTGTATTTCATTTCCATCAACAACACGATGCAGGTTTGTGAGTCAATGAGTCAACCTTTTAACAGCTCTATTAATGGAAACATCTGTCCACCATTTAGAAAACTGTGACGTTAGAATCTAAAGTCGTTAACTTTCAGTTTGATCTGTTTTCTGGTTAAACGTTGAAACAGTTGCCAGATCAAATGTTGACTTTGTACATTTTTACAACAGGATACGTTGAATGTCAACGTTTCTGAACCAAAAATATATTTTCATAAATACGTATTATATCAGCCTCGTATCACACTTACAGAAACACAAAGTGACTCGTGGTTAACGTTGAGAAACAATTAGATAATTAGTAACAAAACAACATAATGTAACAACATAACATAACATCCTAACAATGAACAAATGAAACTATGTTACAACATAATGTAACGTAGTAACCTGTTGCAACAGCGCAACAACATAACGTGACAACGTAACGCAACAACGTAACGTGACAACGTAACGCAACAACGTAACGCAACAACGTAGCGCAACAACGTAGCGCAACAACGTAGCGCAACAACGTAGCGCTACAACGTAACGCTACAATGTAACGCTACAATGTAACGCTACAACGTAACGCTACAACGTAACGCTACAACGTAACGCTACAATGTAACGCTACAACGCAACGCTACAACGCAACGCTACAACGTAACGCTACAACGTAACGCTACAACGTAACGCTACAACGTAACGCTACAACGCAACGCTACAACGTAACGCTACAACGTAACGCTACAACGCAACGCTACAACGTAACGCTACAACGTAACGCTACAACGTAACGCTACAACGTAACGCTACAACGTAACGCTACAACACAACGCTACAACGTAACGCTACAACGTAACGCTACAACGTAACGCTACAACGCAACGCTACAACGTAACGCTACAACGTAACGCTACAACGTAACGCTACAACGTAACGCTACAACGTAACGCTACAACGTAACGCTACAACGTAACGCTACAACGTAACGCTACAACGTAACGCTACAACGTAACGCTACAACGCAACGCTACAACGTAACGCCACAACGTAACGCTACAACGTAACGCTACAACGCAACGCTACAACGTAACGCTACAACGCAACGCTACAACGTAACGCTACAACGTAACGCTACAACGTAATGCTACAACGTAACAACGTAACGCAACAATGTAACGCTACAACGTAACAACATAACGTAACAACGTAACGCAACAACGTAACGCAACAACGTAACGCAACAACGTAACGCAACAACGTAACGCAACAACGTAACGCAACAACGTAACGCAACAACGTAATGCAACATCGTAACACTAACAAAAGAAAATAGCGGGATGCAGCAGCGTGACAAAACAACATAACGTAACCCAACAATGTTCTTAAACACATCCTCCAGGAATCATTGCCAGAAGACCTTTTATAAAATACTAGTGTAGAGATTACACACTATAGACTGAGCCCAGAGCTTCACTTCCTTTGTGCCTCTATGATCTTATTGATATTTCCTATCCTCCCACCTCCACAAAAACACGGAGAACACAACACTACTGGAGGAAATCTTTCCAATTCTGAAAATATCAGGTTGTTACTGAAGTCAGTGCCAGCTGAGGTGGTGAGGAGGAGGAAGAGGAGGAAGATCAGCGGAGTTCAGGAGGTTAAATGCAGTTTTCTGACAAAACAAAGCGTCAACCTGCAGCTGCAGCAGCCATGTTCAAACCCACCTCTAGAAACTACAGGAAGCACACACAACATGTTATTTTATCTCCCACCATCACCTCGTTTCTTCTGTTTCCACTTCCCTCTGTGTGGCCTCCTCCTCCTCCTCCTCCTCCTCCTCCTCCTCTCTCCAGTAGCTCTTTTGCTAATCTCCGGCAACCCGTCGCCTCCTGACCTTGACTTTGAACATGAAATCGCTGAGAGGAGGAGATGGAGGTCACAGCGTGGAGGATGAAGGAAAGAAGCAGGACAGAGAGAAATAATTGAAAGAGAGGATTAACAATAATAAAAGATACCAAAGTGATGAAGGAGCAAGAAAGAAAAGGAGGGATGGAGAATATCTGAGAGAAAACACATGAAACATTTGAAGTGCAAAAAGAGAAAATGACAATAAAATCAAAACAAGAAAGAAAAAAGAGTGATAAAATAATATGAAAACATAGATTATAGAAAGGAAATAATGGAAAGTATCACAGAAAACATCACAACCTGGAGGAACATGTAGAAAACAACATGTTAACAAGTAAAGGAGACAGAGGACAAGAGAAAGAGTTAGTAAATAACAAATATGAATACAAGTAGATTTGAGCTGACATTTAAAATGATTCAGATTTATTGAATGAGAGTAAATATAGATACAGAAAGGAGGAAATATCATTAAATGTACATAAAAGACATATTTAACATCCTGTAGGTCTCGAAGAAACTGAAATAAACATCAAGAAACTGGAGAAGTAAATGTGTAGAAAGGTCGATATGAAGATCACAAAGTGACGAAGACTGACATTAACAGAGGACCTGGTGGACTCAGCGTGGCTCCGTGAAGGACTCCGGCACTAATTACAGACCTGCAGACCTGCAGAGAGAGGCCCCAGAGGTCTGAGATCAGCTCCACGTCCTCCAACCTCTGAGAGGTTTAACGGAATAAAGGACTCAACGCAAGACTAACAGTCAACCACAAAATAAGAAGAGAGAAGAGTCGTCTCCGCCTTTCTCTTCATGAAACCTGAGACGGAGACTTTCAATCATCAGAAGAGAGCTGGAGAATTAAAACTAACATATATATATAGTTATTATTATTATTATTATTAATAAGCGTTCAGTCCTCGTCACGAATGGTCTCAGTCCAAACGATATAAACGTGTGTTTTTGGATGAAATCTAATAAATCTAATTTAATTATATTTATATCGTCTTGGCAACATATCTTATAGATCACTCAATTATAGGCCATTTCATTTTGATATTAATTCATTCATATATTTCCTTCGCATATTATCTCACAAACATTTTGGACGTTGATAACTTCATCTTACTACACGAGCGAAAAGCCGTCAAACGTAAAACCAGATAAACATTGTGAGGGAAGAATTTAACATCTAAGAAAGTCTCTTTAACGAGCAATTCACATCAAATATAACCTTTGTTTTTACCAGCTGATTATAGACGTTTACTGTGTGTGTGTGTGTGTGTGTGTGTGTGTGTGTGTGTGTGTGTGTGTGTGTTTCAGGTTTCTCTACACTAACGAGCCAACTGCAATCACAGCGTTTCTGCTTTAATTAGCACTATTCATCCTCATCTCTCCCCTACCTCCCTTATCTCCTTTCCTGTGTCCTTTTACGTTTCCTTTCACACTAAACATCCCTCCTCCTCTCCTTCCCTTCTTCCCTTCAGCGTCCTCTCTGGACGGTCGACACATTTTTTATTTAGTTCATCAGCTTTTCAGAGTCGTACGATAATGTGGAGGATAAGTGATGAGAGTCACAGTGAACACAGAGATACAAACATAACACACATAACACACATAACACCTCTACACGTCTACACGTCTACACGTCTACACGTCTACACGTCTACACGTCTACACGTCTACACGTCTACACGTCTACACGTCTACACGTCTACACGTCTACACGTCTACACGTCTACACGTCTACACGTCTACACGTCTACACGTCTACACGTCTACACATCTACACGTCTACACAGTCTACACGTCTACACGTCTACACGTCTACACGTCTACACATCTACACATCTACACATTCTACACGTCTACACGTCTACACGTCTACACGTCTACACGTCTACACGTCTACACGTCTACACATCTACACATTCTACACATTCTACACATCTACACATTCTACACGTCGACACGTCTACACGTCTACACGTCTACACGTCTACACGTCTACACGTCTACACGTCTACACATCTACACATCTACACGTCTACACATAACACATCTACACATCTACACGTCTACACGTCTACACGTCTACACGTCTACACGTCTACACGTCTACACGTCTACACAGTCTACACGTCTACACGTCTACACGTCTACACGTCTACACGGTCTACACGTCTACACGTCTACACATCTACACGGTCTACACGTCTACACGTCTACACGTCTACACGTCTACACGGTCTACACGTCTACACGTCTACACATCTACACGGTCTACACGTCTACACGTCTACACGTCTACACGTCTACACGGTCTACACGTCTACACGTCTACACATCTACACGGTCTACACGTCTACACGTCTACACGTCTACACGTCTACACATTCTACACGTCTACACGTCTACACGTCTACACGTCTACACATCTACACGGTCTACACGTCTACACGTCTACACGTCTACACGTCTACACATTCTACACGTCTACACGTCTACACGTCTACACGTCTACACATTCTACACGTCTACACGTCTACACGTCTACACGTCTACACGTCTACACGTCTACACATTCTACACGTCTACACGTCTACACGTCTACACGTCTACACGTCTACACGTTCTACACGTCTACACGTCTACACATTCTACACATTCTACACGTCTACACGTCTACACGTCACACACACAACGCAACACACACACACACACACAGACACAGACACACACACACAACGCAACACACACACACAGACACACACACACACACAACGCAACACACACACACACACACAACGCAACACACACACACAGACACACACACACAACGCAACACACACACACAGACACACACACACACACAACGCAACACACACACACACACACAACGCAACACACACACACAGACACACACACACACACACACAACGCAACACACACACACACACACACAACGCAACACACACAGACACACACACACAACGCAACACACACACACAGACACACACACACACACAACGCAACACACACACACACACACAACGCAACACACACACACAGACACACACACACACACACACACACACACACACACAGACACACACACACACACACACAGACACACACACACAACGCAACACACACACACACACACAATGCAACACACACACACAGACACACACACACACACACACACAACGCAACATAACATCCAATATTCTGCTGTTCGGTGAATTCACAGAGACAAGACAGCAGTAGCTGGAGGAGTCAATATAATTACACAAGACCAGACACACACACACACACACACACACACAGAGTCAGCTCAGTTTAATTACATCTCAACACTGTTTGTTTCTCCGCAGGACGGACACACACACACACACACGTTCTCTGTCCCACGGCGGCCGTTTGTCTCTGATGTCCAGATATGAAACGCCGTGTGCTGATTGGACGGCTGGCTTTAGAGCTGGTGACGTCATCAGATGCTGACGAATATTAAAGCTCTTTATTTGTCAAAAGCACAACAGTGAAGCCGTCGTTGGTGAAGTCTCAGTTCACAGGCTCCTAACAATGCAAATATACGTGAATATATTATACGAGACGATGAAACAAGATACGATCAGACAATAGAGAACCTTTTATTAAAGCAATACTCTAACCTTTTAGGTATCATATACAAATGATACGTCTTTAGAGGCTCAGCTGTTTATTGTCTGTTGTTGTAATTCACTTATGAATTCTAACTAGTTGGTCTGTTCTCTGTCCTGGCCCCACAGTGGTGGAATGAACTCCCCACTGACGTCAGGACATCTTTCATCAGGCTGAAGACTCACCTCTTCAACAAGTACTACCTGAGCCTTCCACTCAGCACTGATTGTATTAGTGTGTTTCTGTACTTTAATCTGGTTTATGCTCTTAGATGCTTGTTTAAAAAAGGAGATGTACTCATGACTTCTGGTGACGAGTAGTTCTCTTGAATACACTGTAAGTCTCTTTGGATAAAGCGTCTGCTAAATGACTGTGATGTGATGTAAACACAATCAAGTGTTCCTAGCTGTTGTGCAGCACATTGTTCTTCCAGCTGGAATGAAATCTTCGATATGAATAGTTTATTTATTTATTCGCTCTCTTGTTTATTTTAGTGTGCAGCTAAATGACAGTTATCCATCATGTGTTGAACTTCTAGATATGAACTTTGATATTTTCTGGTATTTCCCATGTTGATTGTTTTTCATTCAGACTGAAATTGTTTTTGTTTTTTGCACCTCGCCTCTTTTTGTTTTTGGATAAATGTCACAGACAGAAATCAGTGAGACGTTTTAAACCTGCAGATGCTCTAAAAGTATGAACCAGACGCAGACGTTCTGCTGAAGACAATGAAAACGAGGAAAATGTCTTTTAGTTTATCTAATTCCTCCTTTTTCTCTTTTTTTGGGTCACGTTAAATCTCGAACTGCTGCTCAGACTTTCTGGGTAAAACTTTGTTAGTTTGGAGCCTCTGGTCGTCGTCTCTCCGGGTTTTTTCCTCCAGCTGCCTGAAGCAGAATACAGCGACTCTACAAACTGTGTGTGTGTGTGTGTGTGTGTGTGTGTGTGTGTGTGTGTGTGTGTGTGTGTGTGTGTGTGTGTGTGTGTGTGTGTGTGTGTAGGTGTGTGTGTGAGTGAATTCACATATTGTACTGAATACATTCTAATAATACCATGTGTACCTCTGCTGATCCCTGAAGGGAAACGTTTGTGTTTAATTCTCTTTCTCAGAGCGTTGTTCCCCCGCGGAGAACGCCACGAGCTGATCTGCAGGAAAAGAACGAAATTAAGAGAAAACCCCACTCAGACGGTAATAACGGATCTGAACTGTCGGAGAGGGGAGAAGAGGGTTTCTATTTCCTTCTTCTTGTGCTTTTGAGGAAATTCTGTTTCCTGTTTCCCAGAGCAGAGAGGAAGTCAGAGGTTGTGAAAGGGCGAAGCTTGTTTCTGTTCACGTTAACGACAGACAGTTAAAGAGATCCAGATGGAGTCAGGGGGGTCTCGCTCCTCTCTGAGCCCACTGAGCTGCTCCTTCCCCTGGGCAGAGCTCAGCAGACAGGCCCCTACTGACCCTGGAGCTCCAGATCAGCTGCTTCCCAGAACCTGGTGTCACACACACACAAACTCTGTTCCTGTCCTACTATCTTTGTGGGGACCAAGTGTTACACCTTGAATGTGAGGACGCCTTTTTTTTCTTGCAAAGTGTGGATATTTTTACATGGTGAAGATATTTTGGTGAAATTAAAAACTTTTTTCAAACATGTTGTGAAGTTAGAACGTTTTTTAGAAATGAGGATATCTTTGGTTTGCGAGGGCTGATTTTATTTCTTTTTTTTGGAAAATTAGGACATTTTTTGCAAGAGTGGAGCTTTTGCAACGTCAGGATATTTTTTGAAAATAAGGAAAGTGGGGACATTTGTAAAGAAAAATAAACCTTTTTGGAAAGTGAGGATGTTATTTTATTTTAATTGTGGAGCGGACCCTGATCTTTGATCCATGTTGTTAACAACTGGATTTGTTAATTTGTAACAGAAATAACAAATTAATTTGTAAAAATAAACCTCTTTTTTATTAAATTATTTCACTGCTAGTTGTTTTATGTAGCTATTAAAAATAAAAACCCTTGAGTTAAATTATATCTGTGGAAGAAAGTGATGACTTTTATGTGAAGAATGTGAACATTTAGAAAATGTGCAAATTTTTTGAAAGTCAGGTCGTTTTTATAAAGTGAAGACATTTTTGGAAACAAAGGACATTCCAGCAATGTTTCTACTATTTTAAGTGTTGACATTTTTACTATATTGTTTTTGGGAAATTTAAGTTGTTTATGGAACTTTCTGTTCTGTATTTTTTTGGGACATTTATCGAATAAGTGTGTGTTTAGACAGTCAGGACATTTTGTAAGAAAAAAAGCTCCAGCAAGTTAAGACTCAATCAGTCATTAAACTGACTGTTAGTATGTGTTCTTTGTAATACAATAATCCAGCTGAGTTCTGTCAGTTTGAAAACTTCTCTCAGTGTTTTCAGATCAGCTCAGTTAAAATTCCTCCTCTGAGAACGAACAAACAACAACTTAAAGAGACAGAAGGTCGCGGCCGTCTGCCAACACTCACATCCACGTCCCTGAGAACCAAAGCAGTGAACACTTCCACCAGCTGGATTGGTGGGATTTGGGGGTCAAATGTTGCAGGAGGGTCAGGAGGAATGTGATGAGTCAGCAAACAGAAAGAGATCAACACAGACTGGAACACAAGGAACCAAAGATCATATTATTATTAAGAAATATCAGGTAACAAGTCATCATAGTTAAATAAAGAAGTGATGATATGCAACGATTATATATTTAAATTAAATACACTCAACAAAAGTTACAAATGATCTTCCTGTTTAAAGAAATACAATTGTTTGTTGACTTTAAACTTTCAGTTGAAAGCTTTTGATTAGTTGTTGTTTATTTGACGAGTCTTATTCTCGAGCAGATCAGAATCTGTCAGCTGACAGATGGATTTAACTGGACTGCTATATATATATATACAAAATAATATTTTGTATATATATATATATATAAGGAAATGCTATTTCTTATATATATATATATATATATATATAAGGAGGAGGAAGAGGAGGGCGCTGCAGGAAAGTTGCTCTCTTCATTAAAACCATATTTAGCTTCATCTGTAGGCTGCTGCTTTATTATTCAGTGTGTGTGTGTGTGTGTGTGTGTGTGTGTGTGTGTGTGTGTGTGTGTGTGTGTGTGTGTGTGTGTGTGTGTGTGTGTAGGTGAGAAAGGTGAAGCCAGCCAATGAGAGGCCAGCTGTCCTCTTTGCACCTGAAATAAATCATCAGAGAGAAGAAGCTGTTAGATAAAAACCTCCGTGGAGACACATTACAGGAAGTAGAATCATCACCTTTTAATATAACGAACATAAAAGAAGTTATTAGATTCTCTGAGTCACTTCTGTTCCGTAGTTCAGGCAGTTTAAACCAAAGTCATCATCTCATCTCCTTTACTGGAGCCAAACACTGTTTCAACGACTTGGACAGAGTCGGATCTCTTCCTGACTTCCTCTTGGCTTCTGATCATCATCGCTTTTAATCAGACGTTTTTTAATGTTTGGCAGCACACAGTAACTAAAACACTGATGAACTGATCTCCAATCAGCTCAGAACGAACAGACAGAAAACGTCATCTGTTGCTTAGAATATTTATTAAGACTGATAACAAATCTGAATCTGTTTCTATATATATATATATATATATGTATATATATAGCCAATTAATTAAAATTAAGGAATATATTTTAGACATATTGTCAGAAATCTCCAAATTGTTTTACTTTTTCAAATAAACTGAAGGAAATGATCCTACTTCTTGTTGTTTAAAGTCAAAGCAGTCAGAAATCAAAGTGATGATCATGTTTGATCTACGACGTGATAAAACAGAGCAGAAGAAGAAGAAAGAGATGAACAGCCTTGAGAAAGAAGAGAAAGAGTTTCTAAGACTTAAAAACGTCATCATGTGGGTTCATTTGAACAGCAGGAATGTGGGTTGGGCCTCAGAATGAGTTGAAGGTGATTTTAATTCCCTCCTCAGCAGAACAAACCAAACATCTGCATATCAAAGACGCTGCTGACCTGATTCTCTGATGAACAACTGCAGCATCCAACCATCCTTCAACTGAAACTCTCCAAACAACCAGCAGTCCTTCACGAACCAACGCGATCCACTGCAGTCTGTTCACTTTGGGTTTTAGAAGAGGAAGTTCATTTAGAATGGCGTTCAATGGGGTCAAACTAAAGTCTCTCTTCAGTGTCTTCCTGTTTTCTACCAACAGTCAGTGATGGATTCTTTCAGCTGTGACCACAACGCTTCCATAACTTTAAAGATTACTAACCAAACCTTAGATCTCTAAGATTAGATCGTCCAGCTGATTGTGGCTCATGTGTTCAGTTACAAATCACGTGTTTTGCCGGTTAATTTGGAGACTTACGGGTCCACCAAAGTGTTCTTCCTGAGGTGTTGGTGGACCCGGAGCATTCATTCTGCACGTTTGACGTTTATCTTTAGGTCACTGAGGGTTGAAAAATGTTCAAGCACAGCTGCAAGGAGACACAAGAAGCACAACGACTATGAAAATGTGACAAAACAACCACAAAGAGATGAGTAATGACTGCAAAGAGACACAAAGAGACAACAAAGAGATTAAAACAACTACAAAGAGACCACTAACAATCAGGGACAAAAACAACTACAAAGAGACCTAAAACAACTACAAAGAGACCTAAAACAACTACAAAGAGACCTAAAACAACTACAAAGAGACCTAAAACAACTACAAAGAGACAAAAACAACTACAAAGAGACTAAAACAACTACAAAGAGACAAAAACAACTACAAGAGACAAAAACAACTACAAAGAGACAAAAACAACTACAAGAGACAAAAACAACTACAAAGAGACCTAAAACAACTACAAAGAGACAAAAACAACTACAAAGAGACTAAAACAACTACAAAGAGACTAAAACAACTACAAAGAGATGAGTAATGACTGCAAAGAGACACAAAGAGACAACAAAGAGACTAAAACAACTACAAAGAGACCACTAACAATCAGGGACAAAAACAACTACAAAGAGACAAAAACAACTACAAAGAGACAAAAACAACTACAAGAGACAAAAACAACTACAAAGAGACAAAAACAACTACAAAGAGACCTAAAACAACTACAAAGAGACTAAAACAACTACAAAGAGACTAAAACAACTACAAAGAGACAAAAACAACTACAAGAGACTAAAACAACTACAAAGAGACAAAAACAACTACAAAGAGACAAAAACAACTACAAAGAGACTAAAACAACTACAAAGAGACAAAAACAACTACAAGAGACAAAAACAACTACAAAGAGACAAAAACAACTACAAAGAGACTAAAACAACTACAAAGAGACTAAAACAACTACAAAGAGACTAAAAACAAATACAAAGAGACTAAAACAACTACAAAGAGACTAAAACAACTACAAAGAGACTAAAACAACTACAAAGAGACAAAAAACAAATACAAAGAGACTAAAACAACTACAAAGAGACCTAAAACAACTACAAAGAGACTAAAACAACTACAAAGAGACTAAAACAACTACAAAGAGACTAAAACAACTACAAAGAGACTAAAACAACTACAAAGAGACCTAAAACAACTACAAGAGACAAAAACAACTACAAAGAGACTAAAAACAAATACAAAGAGACTAAAACAACTACAAAGAGACTAAAACAACTACAAAGAGACCAAAAACAACTACAAAGAGACTAAAACAACTACAAAGAGACTAAAAACAAATACAAAGAGACTAAAACAACTACAAAGAGACTAAAACAACTACAAAGAGACTAAAACAACTACAAAGAGACAAAAAACAAATACAAAGAGACTAAAACAACTACAAAGAGACTAAAAACAAATACAAAGAGACTAAAACAACTACAAAGAGACTAAAACAACTACAAAGAGACTAAAACAACTACAAAGAGACAAAAAACAACTACAAAGAGACTAAAACAACTACAAAGAGACTAAAACAACTACAAAGAGACAAAAAACAAATACAAAGAGATGCAAAGACAGCTGCTGATCCTTTTTTTTAAACGCTGCGCTCGTCACTATTACCCAGCCGTCCACTCACAGTGGAGGAGGGGCAGGACAAACAGTCTACCACGAAGATGTGATCACAACTGTTTAATTATGAGTATGTGGTGGTTTTATTATGTGTGTTGTGCTATTGTTTTTACTCTGGACTTTATGGTGTCTTCATGTCTGGAGAACTGGACCGAATGAATTTCCCCGTGTGGGACCATGAAGCTGATCTGAACAAAACGACTTGTCGAGATGTTTCCAGCTATAAAGACCTGCAGGTCCGTCCTCTGGCCAAACTTCTTGGTTACGTTCACGTGGTTTGGCTAAAAGTAAGTTTTGTCACGTTATTTAATTCACGGATGTAAAAGGATGTTGTTTCCTGAGTGAAAGTCCTGTGTTTGATTGACCCGTCCATCAACCCCCACAGAGTCGGGGATGTTGGGTTTATTTACTTTGTGAGAGATCCTTTATTGATCTGTTTGGGAGGATTACCTCGTGGGGGGAAAACTAAACTGAACAAAAGTGAATTTCTGTATGTTGTCGTTATTGCTGAATCCCAGAAAAGTGTTTTTTTGTTGTTGAACTCTTGACTCTTTATTTTTGGTGAATATTATTGAGACTTTCATTTGATCCACTTTGTTTGAACCAATCTGACAGAATCCAATCAAGATGCAGGAGACAAGAATGAGGAACTAAGGTTACGCTACTTAGAGCCAGTGACGAGCGCATTATGACTTGTTTAGGGCTCAAAACACAAAGTTTAGGACTTGATTTCAGACTTGACAAAACCATGACTTTGTTCCACCTCTGCCCCATGCACACACACACACACACACACACACACACACACACACACACACACACACACACACACACACACACATGCAATCATGGAGGGATTACTGAATGTGACTGCAGAGGAAATATTGATTTAACTTTTCACAAGCTCAGTATTTTATCGACCCAAATCCACATAAGTTCTCCGAATAACAGAAGTGTAACTCTAGCGTTCCTCTGTCCTCCTGACCTCTGACCCTACAGAGGACCCCAGTCCTCCTCAGTGAGCTGTAAACACCGTGATTCATTAAACCTCCTCCCTCAGAGCTCTCCTGTAAAACTTGAGGCCCTGATTCTGTCAGCATCTTCTTCTTCCTCCTCTTGTTGTTCTGTAGCTTCGTCCCTGCAGAGCGGCTCGCAGCGTTCCCCTCTGGGAAGCGTCGCTGCAGAGGAGCTAAAACTCTGCGCTCAGCCCTCAGAAGACGCGTTTGGGGGTAAAATAGATTAACTTTGATATTCTAATGAGGGGTTTCACCAGGATCTAAAGCAGGTCAGGGCACCGGAGGATCAAAGACAAACAGAGCTGTATGCTAAACAGGGTTTTGGCTCCAGGCGGGGGGGCGATACATACTTGTTTGTACTGAATTAACTGTCGTCAGGCAGATTTTACATCCCAGAATATATAAGGAGGAAAAGTTCTCAGTTAGTTGGAACCAAACTGCTTCAGATGGAGCTCGTCAACATGCTAATGGTATGCTAATGTCAATGCTAACTGCTGGTTCATTAGTATCGTGTCTGGTTTTCAGATTAAATGTCTTCAGGCTGTTTGTAACGATGTGAAACCTGATGATGTTAACTTCTTTGTGTTGTCAGATTTTGTGAGGACATCTTTTGACAACGTTAGGACATTTTTGGGGGTTAAGATGTTTTTTGTGTTATACATATACATCGAATACGAGTCAATACGATTTTAAGTTTTGTAATGCTTTCTAATTATTCTCAGATCGTTGTTGTCTAATTAAAAATTAAAGACATCGGCCCAAAGCTCTGTTAGTTAAAGTTTGATTTACAAACTCTGGACGGTTCATGTGCTTGAGTAGATGATGATGATGATGAAGAAGAGCAGCTCGTTAGAATAACGACCTCCAACAGGAGACTCGATCTATCCAACATGTTGGTCTTAGAACTGAACTTTAGTCCAGAAACTGTGTTTTGAAGAAGTTCTTCACTCTGGATTAATGATCGCTGATGGCGGCTTTCTTCATATTAAGATCCATCAAAGGAATATTTTATCTTCTTGTTTTCCCAGCAGGCAGACCGGAGGTGTTTACTGGTTACTTTTTAAAGATGACTTCTAGTTTCTGCTTTTTGAAGGTTTCAGAGACGAAGGCGATACATTACAAAGACATCATCTAATTTAAATGTTTCATTGTTTCTGTGGAGAAACAATGAATGAATGTTGCTTCATTTTATCTGAGAAGAGTTGATGTTTAAAGAGCTTCTGATCAACAATCCGTCAATTAAGAATTTAGTCAGCTCAACTTTTTCTAATTTTTATAAGACTAAGGACATTTTGGGACAACTGTTAGGAATGAAGGTTTTTTTTGTGTGAAGATATAGAGAGGACATTTTGGGAAGATTAGGACATTTTGGGAAGATTAGGACATTTTGGAGTTGAGAACATTTTTAAGTAGCCTATGGATATTTTTGCAGAATGAGGACATTTTTAGGACATTTTTAGAGATTAGGTACAATATTGGAAGTGAGGACTTTTTTGGGAAAGTAGGGACATTTTTTTAAATCTGCGGACATTGTTGGATAATTGGGACATTTGACGGTATTATATAAAAGACAAAACTCTGTTTGGAAGCTGATGAGATTTTTTTTAACGTGTATTATAAGTAATAACTATTATTTCTAAATTACGATTAACTTACTGGAAACTGCAGGGTTTCATTTTTCCACAGCTTTAGTCAAACATCCGTACATTTGTGAGGAGACGTCTTCTATTAACAGGACGGTCTCCCGTCTTACTGTACGAGTTCATGAATGTGATTGATCTGCAGGAGCGTCGATCTAAACTCCAATAAGAGACATAAAGACTTCATGAAGAACTCACGGATCCTGTTCACCGAGGTGAGAAACTGTTTTTATTTCTCATTTCACATGATGAATAAAATATAAAGCTCACAGAGGTCCAATATGAACACGTCCTCATTGATCAGCATCATGGTCACGATCTGCTGCTCTGTTGTTACATGTGTATCTGTATATACTTGATCGACTCTAGAAATATATTTGCTTCATCAATATGACAAAATCAACCAGAGGAATATTTCTTAAACCCAACAACGTGCTGTCTGTCTCAGCTCCAGGCCCATTGTTCCTACTGAAGACATAAATGTCTAAAAACACAAATATTTCATTCTTTGTGTCTGAAAACAGATGGTCAGCGGCGGATTAATCCACGTTTGGTGAGTATTTGTGGGGTTGAGTCAAAATAAACTAGTGTTTGTGTTCATGGTAATAAAGAAACACTTTAGTAAAGATACTAAATATCATCAGACTGATCTCACTCTCACTAATCAGCATCATATCAAACAAATGCAACAACAATTATCAGCTTCTCTTAGTTATTGAATCTGTTATTTGTGTCTATTTTTTCATGACTAACGTCTGTTTCCTCGTCTCATATATTTCTGCAAAGAAAAACTCCCAAATGTCAAGCTGTCAGCCCGTCAGAGAAGAATATTCATCTCCACAACAAACATCAGCGGTGGGCGTGACGAGTCGGTGGATTGAGATGTTTGATCGCTTGTGTTTACTCGACGTTGATGAAGCTGTTGGAGGAAAAACACTCGTCCTGATGTGAACCGGCACACGGAGACAGAAGGAGCTCTAATCCGGCACGATAATTGAGTTTGTTCAGACTGAAATCTGGCAAACGACCTCTAACCTGCAATTTAATCACAACGAGGAGGGAGATGGAGATAGTTACGGTGTGTGTGTGTGTGTGTGTGTGTGTGTGTGTGTGTGTGTTAATGGTTTTAATTTCCTGCAAATAAAACAAACGAAATTGGAAACATTTTAATCAACTGTGGATGTGAGATTATCAGAGAAAAGTAGAGTAAACAAGGAAAACTAAAGGAATGAAAACAGTTTGTTTTTAGTTACTTTTATTAACTTTTATACTTTATTTTACCGTTAGCTTCTGGCTAACTTACTTTCATTGTGTGGCTAGTTAACGTTAGCTCTGACTAGTTACTTTCATTTCATTGCACATTACTGATGGCTGCCGGTAACCGACCCTTTGATGACATCACGGTCGACTACTACCGACTCAAACTGAAGGACGAGCGTGTTTGGGTTATTTCTCCGTGAGCGGAGACATTCTGTTTTTTGGGTCGTTCATTCTCGTGAACGAGATATCTGAAGAGTTTCTTCGTTCGGCACAAAACGTCCACTTGGACTCAAAGATGAACAAAATAAAATGTTGGTGGTCAAACATCACAAAACACGTTTTTTGGTAATAATTCAACAATTAATACGCTAATTATGACAATTTGACGCAAATGACTAACCGGATAAAATGATGACGTGGTGACATTTTGGACAGTCGTGGATGTAAACCGCCACTCGACTGGTTGGAGAAGGAATAAAACCACATGGTCAGGAAAGTGGAGATATTTGTTGTGAAGCGATGACGTTTTTTGGAAACTGAGTTAATTTTTGAAGGATAGTTTAAGTTTAAGTCACTAAAGTAGTTATTTTGAGTTTAAGATGATATAGAAACCCGACTGAAGGAGAAACATTAAAGCAACACGGAGACAGAAAGTATTTAGTCGGTTCATCTTTCTTTCAGCTCTCGTTCGTCTCAGAATCAGCCGGTCGGGCGACTTCCCAAAGAAAGCCGTGAGTTTCATCTTTTGCATAGGTCAAGACGTTTCACTGCAGACGGCCTCGTAAATCTGCTAAATGACGGAGCAGCAGATCCGATGACCTCATACATCACCGAAAGGTCAGCGGCACGAAGGAGAGGAAGCGATCCGTCTCCTCACCTGAAACAGACAAACCTACGACGGAGGAGCCGGAGTAATGAAAGGGACAGAAGGAGGCCCATTAGTATGGAGGAGGGAGGAGCAGAGACCTTTACACAGGAGACGAGGAGACTGAAGGTCGTTAAAGGTCGAACATGGAAAACTTTTTACAAACATCAAGTTTTTTAAATTGAGACAAACGAGCAAAGCTGTTTTCTGACTTTTGTTTCAAAATGTCTTCATTCATTCACCTGATCACATATTTAATATTTAATATTATATATATTTACTCTATAATGGTCTAAAAAGGTAGATGTATTGTCACATAGTTCTCATTGATTTTCTATTAAAGAAGAAGTCCGTTTGGATTACTTTTTCATTCCTCTGAACTTCTCTGATATCTGCTGAAGTTTGTGTCTGAAATGTGAGTTTTGGACTCTTCAGTCCTCCCACGCTGCTTTACATATATTTCCCAGCAGCCTCAGCGTCACTGTGTCCATTGATTCGGTGCGGGTTACGATGCTGCTCGGCCCACCGCCGGCCCGAGGCGAAGAGAGGAGCAGAGAAGAAGAACGATTTCATAGAAGAAGAAGAGCAACGTCTTGCTGAGGTGTCCTTGAGGAAACCTTCAACTGATTTATTTTTAACTGTGAGAAACAAGTTCATTTAAACAGAGACATGAAAATGTTTCATGCTCTGGTCCATTAGTAGACCAGCACATAGCTCGTCTTCTGTCAGACGAGAGGAAATAAAACATTTATTTTACTACTTTGTTTGTTTACGTCTGTAGATTTCCACTAAATCCACCAGAAGTCACCATTACATAATGCCTCATTTGCATATTTAAACATCACATTTCATAAAACTTGTAACACAATAAACAATCCTCTTAATGTGAGTAATGAAGTGGTGAAGTTTCATGGTGATATCTATGAGTTCATGTTTTGACCCTCTTCACCTGTAGAGTCTCTAAATGTCTGTAATTGAACTAACGTGTCCTTATTACAGTTATTGTTATTGTATATATTGTGCATAACGTCATAATGTTATTGTTATTGTATATATTGTGCATAACGTCCTAACGTTATTGTTATTGTATATATTGTGCATAATGTCATAACCTTATTGTTATTGTATATATTGTGCATAACGTCATAACGTTATTGTTATTGTATATATTGTGCATAACGTCATAACCTTATTGTTATTGTATATATTGTGCATAACGTCCTAACGTTATTGTTATTGTATATATTGTGCATAACGTCCTAACGTTATTGTTATTGTATATATTGTGCATAACGTCATAACGTTATTGTTATTGTATATATTGTGCATAACGTCATAACCTTATTGTTATTGTATATATTGTGCATAACGTCCTAACCTTATTGTTATTGTATATATTGTGCATAACGTCCTAACGTTATTGTTATTGTATATATTGTGCATAACGTCCTAACCTTATTGTTATTGTATATATTGTGCATAACGTCCTAACGTTATTGTTATTGTATATATTGTGCATAACGTCATAACGTTATTGTTATTGTATATATTGTGCATAACGTCCTAACGTTATTGTTATT
>JAVDOI010000047.1:969573-994573 GCA_032191485.1 Leptoclinus maculatus | reverse complement strand
TGACGTCCTGCAGCTGCTCAGCAGAGTCTGAACACAAAGAGGCTCCGAGTGGAAACAGGATATCACTATTCACCTCCACTCGTCTTCCTCCTCTTGTTCCTCCTCCTCCTCCCTGCAGCCATCTTCTCTCCTCTTCATCCCGCCTCAATGACTCTTCTTAATGGAAGTGTTGTTTCTGCTTCAGAGCCGCCGGGCACACACACACACACACACACACACACACACACACACACACACACACACACACACACACACACACACACACACACACACACACACTCACACACACACACACACACACACACACACACACACACACACACACACACACACACACACAGAGAGAGAAGTAGACTTCATAGACTCCTATAGAAGCAGAGGAGTCGCCCCCTGGTGGTCAGCAGAGAGAATGCAGCTTTAACACAAGAAGCTTTGGCTTCACTCTAAAGAACCGGAGGTTTGTCTCCTGGAGGAAACGTCCGGGGTTCCTCCAGAATAATTCTAATTCGTCCTCTTGTGAACATGAATATTGACAGTGAAAGTCGAGGTAATGTGTGTGGACGGGATTCATCCTTTCATGGAGCAAAGTGTTGTCTCTAACTCTCCTGTTTCTCTGTGATGGAGACTCGATGTGTTGTTCAGTCTCCTCTTCTAAACCGCCGTACAGTTCAGATCTTCCTCCTCTCTCTTCGGTGAACTCTCCTCCGTCCGGCTGACAGCTGGAGTCCAACAGGACCCGAAGCAAAGGCAGAAGCCGGATGAATAAGAGATGAAAGGACGGAGAGAGAGAGAGGATGAAAAGAAACAGGGTCAGTTCATCATCTTCCTCAGTTAAAGACTTTGATCCAATGAATCAGCGTAAAACAATTGTTTATTCTCAGAAGTTTTATTTTACTGCAGTCATTAGTTTCTAATTCAGGGAAACCAGTAAATGATGCATTTAAGTTCCTTTATGTGACATTCAGACGATCAGAGAATCACTTCTTAAAACACATTTTACAGACTTTACTGGCTTTTATGTCACGTCGTCGCTTTTCAGTTTCATTTTTATTTGTTGATTTTACTAAATTATTTTATTTTATTTTGTATATCTTAGTTTATTTGTATTGACTGTCTCACTGAGTTATTATTATTAATATATAAAAACAGTTTTTTTTTTTAGATGTCTGTTTTCGTTTAGTTTTGTAACCAGAAGTGAAATATGAAGTTTATCATATTCGTTGCTTCTAAACTTCACCAGCAGGGGGCGACATCCTCAACTCCTGCAGGTGCATGGTGGAGTGTGTGCATGATGAACTTTTGTGTCATTTTTTACATTTGTATCAATATTTCTATTAATACTTGGTCTTGAAACTGTGATGAAATGTAACATTTTTGGTGTCTTTATCTTTTTATTCTTTTTTATTGTTTATCCTCTTTTCAAGCACGACTTATCTAATAACGTTGATGTCTTCTAACCTGCACAATGTTCAAACTGGTTTATTATCATTGTTGTTATTGTTAATATTTGTATTGTTATTAATAAAAATAGTATTGTTATTATGTATTGTCCTTTTATATAAATGTAAGTTCAAATAAACAAATTTAATGTTACAGGAGAACAAAAATAAATCTTTGGAGCAAAACAATGAAAATAAGACCAGAGTTGTAATATGAATACAAAATGATTCTTCAACAAACGG
The DNA here is from genome assembly GCA_032191485.1 of Leptoclinus maculatus. Classification (NCBI taxonomy): domain Eukaryota; kingdom Metazoa; phylum Chordata; class Actinopteri; order Perciformes; family Stichaeidae; genus Leptoclinus; species Leptoclinus maculatus. The sequence goes on along the minus strand of JAVDOI010000047.1, from coordinate 992,891 downwards.
ACGTCTCCCCTGAAATAATCCGCTCATGTGGACCGTTTGTAGTTTTGACGTCATCCTTCCTGAGAGCAGCGCCGTCACAGCGCAGCGTCACAGGTTTGTAATAACAGCCTGTGAGTTAACTGTGTGCGAGCTAATGGAGGTCAGATGAGCTGTAATGGCAGCAGATCGCCTTTTCCTTCCAGTCGATGACTTTTAATGTCTCCGTCTTCCAAATGAGGAGCCGTTATCCGATGACTGGTTGCCAGGTAACCGTGTCCTTTTTGGACCGTTAAGGTTTGGAGACGGAGCTCGTAGTTTTAGCAGAGTCCGTGTTTTCTATGAAAGCACTTCAACAAAATGTGTCTCTGTGGGTTTGTTTTAATGTTGTTCTAGTTTTATGGCTCAGCTTTTACTTTATGAGCTTAATTTAGCCTTAAATTTCCTCTTTATGTTTTAATCTCCTTTACTGCAAAATAGTTTTTCTTTTTCTTTATCGACTCAATTTAAGAAAAGTGCTAAAGAAAAAAGTTTAGTAATTACATGACGTCATCAAGAGACCAGAGTGTTATGATGGTCAACATTTATGGAAAAGTATAAATAAGTATTCAGTTTTACAAATCGCATTCAAAATATACAATATACAGGACAACACTTCAACTCCTTTTACTGCTTAAACTTGAAACGACACTTCAATATCTGCAGTTTTTACATGTAAACTGACACTAACTCTCTTCAATAAATTAACTCCAACTGACATTGTAATGCTAATTCTTTAAGTAACACTTCAACTGCTTTCAGCCTTTGCACTTCGTGTCCTTTCAGTGGTTGAACTTTGACTGACTCTCAAACTGCTTTCAATTGAAAAAAAACATCTCCTTTCACTTCCTGATTGTAACCAGCCTGGTCTCTAAAAAGGTTTGTTCTAATGAAAAGCTGTGAAACACTTTTACCCAGAAGCCGTTCATGTTCCGTGTGAAACAACAACTGGACATTTACCTTTTGTTTACATTATGCCACACCATCATCTTTTACTAAACACAACCAAGAAGCTTTTTTGTGTTTTCTTTCAGTTTACAACGTTTAACGTCGTGTTTAAAACAACAAACTGCTTCAACGATAAATCCGGCCTTTATATTACGTTTGCATTGCTTTATTATCAACCAATCATATTCATTGTTATCACTTCACAGGTTTTACCTCTGATATTTCACAGAATGATACCGTTTCTGAAATTTACAGTTAAAAATCACTTCATTGTTTTGAATAAAAACTGTCGCCCACGTGTTTGACGCTCATGCTAAATGATGGCGTTAGTAGAACATCCAACGTGTTCTGAAACGTGTTTATCATGAAGTGAAAACCAAGTTCAAAGGGTTTAATTGAAACAATTATACTAATTAAACATAACATTTAACATACAGTACACATTAACTAGGCCTTGTGATAAGATCATTTTGTACATTTTTCATCACTTTTCAAAAAGTGAAACAGAAGCTCCACAGTCACATTTGTTATGAAGCTTTAATAAAACAGAACACAAAAGAAAAAGGTTGAAATAATGGAAGTGAAGATGAAGAAGAGAGCAGACGCCTGATAATGAATCTTTCATTGAAATTGGAGTTTGATTAATTAGACCGAACAGTTGCTACTAATGATGTATGAGGAACACACACACACACACACACACACACACACACACACACACACACACATACACACACATACACACAGAGTCTGATCAATACAAGCACATTAAGGAATTATCGACTGAGGAAATTAAAGGTTTAATTAATCAGCGAGCGGCTGTTTCTGGGTTTTCTGATCGACCCTGAACCAGATTTATGTTCCTGATCAATAACACAAAGTGGACCTGCTGTTAAATATACAGCCGCTTTATGCTACTATCAATAACACACGGATGCTGCTGTCTGCTGGACTGGTCAGTAACCACAGTTACATTTATTAAAAAAAGACTGATACACTTCCAGGTTAAATTACATGTAAACCAATAATTATAACACTCGTCAATTATTGCACCTTCAACACAGCTTGAACGTATGGAAACTATTGCACTGTAATCAGACTGTATATAAGAAGTGGACGTAGTCATGGTGACATCACCCGTTGGTTTGTGGACTGATGTTTTGAAACCTCAAGTTCTGTGTTTTGGCCGTCGCCATCTTGTTTTTGTTTAACCAGTGAACAGGAAGTGACCACATCTGGACTGAGGAGGAGTGACGTAGAGACGCCGTATACGTCTCTGGTAGAGACCTGTCAATCACTGTGTAGCCCCGCCCCTAAAGCATCCCCTGCTTTATGGTCTGTTTGACTCTAAATGGACCATAATGTACTAAATGAACATCATGCTGTATTGAAGAAGACTTGAAACTAGAGATTGAGACCATAAACTCATGTTTACAATGTTTACTGAGGTAATAAATCAAGAGAGAAGTAGAGTCATTTTCTCATAGACTTCTATAGAACCAGAGGAGTCGCCCCCTGGTGGTCACTAGAGAGAATGCAGCTTTAACACATGAAGCTTTGACTTCACTTCAAAGAACCGGAGGTTGACGCCTGATTTGTATTCATATATAAAAGACATATAATCATAATTTATAACCTGAGAAAGCTCTTGGTGTCCTATATGTACTTTTGTACTTCCACCTACGTAAGTTACGTAACAAACAGTTATTTTAACCTAAACCGCGATTGTGTAGTTTTGTTGCCTAAACAAGCAAGAGGGACTTTAGGTCTGAGGAAATAAAGTCATATCCACATCCTCACTGTTTTCAGAAATCAATAAGTGGTAATTAACTGATACACCATTATATCTTAATGCTCCATGACAGTCAACTAACGTCTATCATGAAATGAATGTAAAACATGAAATCTGATTAAAGGACAATTAAAAAAAGTCACTTCATTAAATGAAATATAGATGTTTAAATATGAAATCTAGAATCATAAAATGTAATTTATCTTGGTCACTGAACTTTAGTTCATTGTCTCACACTCACACAAACAGTATGAATGTGTGTAATCTAAGTACTCATTGAGGTCATAAAGATTAACGGGCGTACAGCTGAACTCCACATTAAAGTTCGACGAGAGAAATTATTTTATAAACGTAACTACTTATTTTAACCATCATGTTTCTTCTAAACCTAACTTTCTTTCGTAACAAAATGTCTGTGAACTCTTCTTAACTGAATATTCAACCTGAGAAATATGTAGCACCCAATAAACATTTATAATGTGTGAAAAGATGAAGATGAAGATGGTTTACAAATGATTTTTAATCACACAGAAGATTTCACATCATCTTTTCCAGATGTCTCGATTTAATGTCGGACAAAAACAGAAACACAAACGATTCTCTGGTAGAAAACTGACGACTGTTAGATTTCTCTTCTTCTTCTTCTTCTTCTTCTTCTTCTTCATCTGAGCGCGGCCTCCTCTGACAGGTGATAATTACAACTTCCCGTCAGCCTTTCTTCTTCTGTCTCCGGTATTAAAGTGAGACTTGATAATTAGCCTTCAGTCCTCCCACGGCGTTCGTCTCTTTGCTCTTCGTTCTTCTGTTCGTTCCTTTGTTGCTGGATTCTAAGTTTGGACTTGCAAATGAGGCTTCCTGTGAGAGTCAGCCACAGGGGGCTTCTGGGTAACGCAGTCCGAAGAGACGGGGAGACGACAGGAGGGATGAAAACAAAAGTCTGTGTTGGTTTTCACTTTGTTTGAGTTCATCAAGTTTTCCACATTGAGATAAACTTTTATTTGGTCTTTCTATCATTTTTATTTCTAATAATGTCACACAAGAACCAGAGAACCAGAGAACCAGAGAACCAGAGAACCAGAGAACCAGAGAACCAGAGAACCCGGTGTGTTCATCTGGAGTTTCACAGATAAACACTGGAAACCCCTGAAGTTGGATTCTCACTCAGCAGCAGAAAGAAGTGTAAACGTGGAGAAGAATGGAGGATTACTGACCCCCCCCCCCCCCCCCCCCCCTATTCAAACTCTTCAGATTTAATACAGATGATATATTCATGCAGATCTTTTCTGGAGATGAATCCTCAGAGGGAGGTGAGAGACGAGTCTGTCCGTCTTTTATCTGAATATTATACTTTTCTTATTTTTCTTTATCACTTTCTGATAAAAACAGGAAACTGTCCAGTTTATATAATATGAATACTTTTACTATTTTAACTCTGTGGTATGAGTACTTTACCTGGAACAGAGTATTTCTACTCTGTGGTATGAGTACTTTACCTGGAACAGAGTATTTCTACTCTGTGGTATGAGTACTTTACCTGGAACAGAGTATTTCTACTGTGTGGTACGAGTACTTTACCTGGAACAGAGTATTTCTACTCTGTGGTACGAGTACTTTACCTGGAACAGAGTATTTCTACTGTGTGGTACGAGTACTTTACCTGGAACAGAGTATTTCTACTCTGTGGTATGAGTACTTTACCTGGAACAGAGTATTTCTACTGTGTGGTACGAGTACTTTACCTGGAACAGAGTATTTCTACTCTGTGGTATGAGTACTTTACCTGGAACAGAGTATTTCTACTGTGTGGTACGAGTACTTTACCTGGAACAGAGTATTTCTACTGTGTGGTACGAGTACTTTACCTGGAACAGAGTATTTCTACTGTGTGGTACGAGTACTTTACCTGGAACAGAGTATTTCTACTGTGTGGTACGAGTACTTTACCTGGAACAGAGTATTTTTACTGTGTGGTACGAGTACTTTACCTAGAACAGAGTATTTTTACTGTGTGGTATGAGTACTTTACCTGGAACAGAGTATTTGTACTGTGTGGTATGAGTACTTTACCTGGAACAGAGTATTTTTACTGTGTGGTACTTTACCTGGAACAGAGTATTTTTACTGTGTGGTACTTTACCTGGAACAGAGTATTTCTACTGTGTGGTACGAGTACTTTACCTGGAACAGAGTATTTTTACTGTGTGGTACTTTACCTGGAACAGAGTATTTCTACTGTGTGGTACGAGTACTTTACCTGGAACAGAGTATTTTTACTGTGTGGTACTTTACCTGGAACAGAGTATTTCTACTGTGTGGTACGAGTACTTTACCTGGAACAGAGTATTTCTACTGTGTGGTACGAGTACTTTACCTGGAACAGAGTATTTCTACTGTGTGGTACGAGTACTTTACCTGGAACAGAGTATTTTTACTGTGTGGTACTTTACCTGGAACAGAGTATTTCTACTGTGTGGTACGAGTACTTTACCTGGAACAGAGTATTTTTACTGTGTGGTACTTTACCTGGAACAGAGTATTTCTACTGTGTGGTACGAGTACTTTACCTGGAACAGAGTATTTCTACTGTGTGGTACGAGTACTTTACCTGGAACAGAGTATTTCTACTGTGTGGTACGAGTACTTTACCTGGAACAGAGTATTTTTACTGTGTGGTACTTTACCTGGAACATAGTATTTCTACTGTGTGGTACGAGTACTTTACCTGGAACAGAGTATTTCTACTGTGTGGTACTTTACCTGGAACAGAGTATTTCTACTGTGTGGTACGAGTACTTTACCTGGAACAGAGTATTTCTACTGTGTGGTACGAGTACTTTACCTGGAACAGAGTATTTTTACTGTGTGGTACTTTACCTGGAACAGAGTATTTCTACTGTGTGGTACTTTACCTGGAACAGAGTATTTCTACTGTGTGGTACTTTACCTGGAACAGAGTATTTCTACTGTGTGGTACTTTACCTGGAACAGGTGGGAGGATTCTGACTCAGACTGAGTCCACCATCATCTCTGTGATCCTCTGGATCTGATCAGAGGATCATCAGAGGATCTGGACTCCTCACTCCACCTGGACCTGGATTTAGTTTAGTCCTTTGGTTCCTTCATGTGTTCTGACCCTAAAGTGTCTCTGCAGATGAGTTGTGTTCATGACAACATGATGTTTCTGCTTTGCTTCCTGTTGCAGCTCCTCCCTGTGGAACGATGGAGTTCTGCACTTCATTTACTCATATTCCTCAATAACAGTGGGAGTTGATCTCACATGTATGAAGTTACCTTATTACCACCAATACCAGCCTCTTCTCGTGTTATAACACACACAGATTAGCTTGTAACAAACAGGAAGAGAAGATGAAACCTGAACCTGAACTCAATCAAAGCTTCACTTTAGTTTCTCAACTGATGAACAGATTGTGTTCATCAGCTTAATATTTACACTTTATGTTCATGAGTCATGTAAACAGGAGATTAATAAAGCTGACTGTCTGTTCTTTAGTTTATTACAGTTTCATGTCGTTATCACCAACGTTCATGTTCTGACTTCACATGATGGAACTGGATTAGAGATGAAACCTGATTTAATAAGACTCAGTTTAGGTTCTAACAGGATGAGAAATGATTCACTAAGATGCCATCAAACTATTAAATGATAAAGTTCTTTATTATCAAGCTTTTTATATCTTCATGTGTTTTATGTTCAACGTTTTTTACAATAAAGTTGATGTAAAATGAGCCTCAAATAGAGCCGTGATCTCTACATGCAGCTACATCCTCAGTCTGTCTGTTAACTGTTACCAATGAGCCTAAAACTCCAATCCAAGGACTTCCTACAGTAACGTGAAAGCTGTTCTTGAACCATTGGGAGTACATGCATGGTGTTGCTCTCTTTTGAAAGGTAACTCTCTTTCTTGAATGTATGGTTTGCATAAATCGAATCACAAGAATCTTAGCTTTCCAAAGAGATGTTGCATCAGTACCTACCTGTACAACACAGGTGTGCTGTTAACACTCCGACGGGTTGACACTCGTGGTTCTTACAATCAAAAGTAACGGTTGAAATCAAAATGTAAAGAAAAACCTTTGACTTCTTTTGACACTGTGTGTTTGAGTTTTGTCTTTCGACTTGGTCTGCCTCTAACTGAGCTTCATGTCCGTTCTCTGGTTGTGGCTCAGTGTTTATTCATGAGTAGAAGAAGAACTTGTCTCCAGTGTTTCCTGTTTGTTCAGATGCTGATCTGTAGAGCAGCTGTGAGCCTCTTGTCTCAAAGCTGAACTTTGATATTTCTTTGATCTGTAATAAACAGTCAAATTACACCATTTAACTTTACAATTATTAAACAGGAATTTAATGATTTTTGGCCACAAGAGTGAAGAAAACATGAAAACATGAAAACAAGTCGACGGAGACGACGGCTCCTCAGATACTCCTGTTCTATTTTATTGTTTGTTTACTTTTTAGTTTATTGTTAATGTTTGATTTATTTCCTTTCCTTCTCTTTTCACATGTATATTATATTATAACAAGAATATATTTGTTCTAATAATAGAACATTTTATTCTATTGCTGTGATTGTAGTTTGTATGAAGCTACTGTTACATATTAAATACATATTTATATATCATAACAGATGAAATATTCTGCAGCTCATTTTGTTTTGTTCTGTATTTACTGTAGAATTTATAATCATGTAACACCCGTTTTATTAAATGTGTTGATTCATTATTAACACGGTGAAATAAAGCAGCGGCGTCATATTTATGTTTTACGGTCGTTACGCTGAGACGAGGATTTAATAATCACATCATGTGTTACAGGTTCAGTCGCTGCTGCCGACGTGCCTCTGAGCAATGTAAAGTGTCATGTGATCAGTGAGTTTCTCTGTGTGCAGTAACAGAAAGGTCCACAGCGCCCCCCAGTGGCTTCACTCTGAACTACACGGGTTTAAGACTCAACTGATGCATCAGTTCAAAGTCCTGTTTGACTTTTAGATCACGTGATTCATTCATGTGTTTAGTCATGACATCATGTTATTCATTCATGTGTTTAGTCATGACATCACGTGATTCATTCATGTGTTTAGTCATGACATCACGTGATTCATTCATGTGTTTAGTCATGACATCACGTGATTCATTCATGTGTTTAGTCATGACATCATGTTATTCATTCATGTGTTTAGTCATGACATCATGTTATTCATTCATGTGTTTAGTCATGACATCACGTGATTCATTCATGTGTTTAGTCATGACATCACGTGATTCATTCATGTGTTTAGTCATGACATCATGTTATTCATTCATGTGTTTAGTCATGACATCATGTTATTCATTCATGTGTTTAGTCATGACATCACGTGATTCATTCATGTGTTTAGTCATGACATCATGTGATTCATTCATGTGTTTAGTCATGACGTCACGTGATTATTCATGTGTTTAGTCATGACGTCACGTGATTCATTCATGTGTTAAGTCATGACATCATGTTATTCATTCATGTGTTTAGTCATGACATCACGTGATTCATTCATGTGTTTAGTCATGACATCACGTGATTCATTCATGTGTTTAGTCATGACATCATGTTATTCATTCATGTGTTTAGTCATGACATCACGTGATTCATTCATGTGTTTAGTCATGACATCACGTGATTCATTCATGTGTTTAGTCATGACATCATGTTATTCATTCATGTGTTTAGTCATGACATCATGTTATTCATTCATGTGTTTAGTCATGACGTCACGTGATTCATTCATGTGTTTAGTCATGACATCATGTGATTCATTCATGTGTTTAGTCATGACATCATGTTATTCATTCATGTGTTTAGTCATGACGTCATGTTATTCATTCATGTGTTTAGTCATGACGTCACGTGATTCATTCATGTGTTTAGTCATGACATCACGTGATTCATTCATGTGTTTAGTCATGACATCACGTGATTCATTCATGTGTTTAGTCATGACATCATGTTATTCATTCATGTGTTTAGTCATGACATCACGTGATTCATTCATGTGTTTAGTCATGACATCATGTTATTCATTCATGTGTTTAGTCATGACATCACGTGATTCATTCATGTGTTTAGTCATGACATCACGTGATTCATTCATGTGTTTAGTCATGACATCACGTGATTCATTCATGTGTTTAGTCATGACATCATGTTATTCATTCATGTGTTTAGTCATGACATCACGTGATTCATTCATGTGTTTAGTCATGACATCATGTTATTCATTCATGTGTTTAGTCATGACATCACGTGATTCATTCATGTGTTTAGTCATGACATCATGTTATTCATTCATGTGTTTAGTCATGACATCACGTGATTCATTCATGTGTTTAGTCATGACATCATGTTATTCATTCATGTGTTTAGTCATGACGTCACGTGATTCATTCATGTGTTTAGTCATGACGTCACGTGATTCATTCATGTGTTTAGTCATGACATCACGTGATTCATTCATGTGTTTAGTCATGACATCATGTTATTCATTCATGTGTTTAGTCATGACATCATGTTATTCATTCATGTGTTTAGTCATGACATCATGTTATTCATTCATGTGTTTAGTCATGACATCACGTGATTCATTCATGTGTTTAGTCATGACATCATGTTATTCATTCATGTGTTTAGTCATGACATCACGTTATTCATTCATGTGTTTAGTCATGACATCATGTTATTCATTCATGTGTTTAGTCATGACGTCACGTGATTCATTCATGTGTTAAGTCATGACATCATGTTATTCATTCATGTGTTTAGTCATGACATCATGTGATTCATTCATGTGTTTAGTCATGACGTCACGTGATTCATTCATGTGTTTAGTCATGACGTCACGTGATTCATTCATGTGTTAAGTCATGACATCACGTGATTCATTCATGTGTTTAGTCATGACGTCACGTGATTCATTCATGTGTTAAGTCATGACATCATGTTATTCATTCATGTGTTTAGTCATGACATCACGTGATTCATTCATGTGTTTAGTCATGACATCATGTTATTCATTCATGTGTTTAGTCATGACGTCACGTGATTCATTCATGTGTTTAGTCATGACATCATGTTATTCATTCATGTGTTTAGTCATGACATCACGTGATATATTTTATATATTAAACTATTGACATGTTTCAGCCTCTCCTCTCCTCTCTCCTCTCTCCTCTCTCCTCTCTCCTCTCTCCTCTCTCCTCTCTCCTCTCTCCTCTCCTCTCCTCTCCTCTCTCCTCTCTCCTCTCTCCTCTCTCCTCTCTCCTCTCTCCTCTCTCCTCTCTCCTCTCTCCTCTCCTCTCCTCTCTCCTCTCTCCTCTCTCCTCTCTCCTCTCTCCTCTCTCCTCTCTCCTCTCTCCTCTCCTCTCTCTCCTCTCTCCTCTTTAAACTTCACACTTTAAACTGTGTGTGTGTGTGTGTGTGTTAGGTTTGCAGTGATCAGTCTTTCACTTTATGAATGAGAACATGTTGTCTCAGACATGTCTGATGAGTAACAGGTGAACATGTTGTCTCAGACATGTCTGATGAGTAACAGGTGAACATGTTGTCTCAGACATGTCTGATGAGTAACAGGTGAACATGTCTCAGACTTGTCTGATGAGTAACAGGTGAACATGTCTCAGACTTGTCTGATGAGTAACAGGTGAACATGTTGTCTCAGACATGTCTGATGAGTAACAGGTGAACATGTTGTCTCAGACTTGTCTGATGAGTAACAGGTGAACATGTCTCAGACTTGTCTGATGAGTAACAGGTGAACATGTCTCAGACATGTCTGATGAGTAACAGGTGAACATGTTGTCTCAGACATGTCTGATGAGTAACAGGTGAACATGTTGTCTCAGACATGTCTGATGAGTAACAGGTGAACATGTTGTCTCAGACTTGTCTGATGAGTAACAGGAGAACATGTTGTCTCAGACATGTCTGATGAGTAACAGGTGAACATGTTGTCTCAGACTTGTCTGATGAGTAACAGGTGAACATGTCTCAGACATGTCTGATGAGTAACAGGTGAACATCTTGTCTCAGACATGTCTGATGAGTAACAGGTGAACATGTTGTCTCAGACATGTCTGATGAGTAACAGGTGAACATGTTGTCTCAGACATGTCTGATGAGTAACAGGTGAACATGTTGTCTCAGACATGTCTGATGAGTAACAGGTGAACATGTTGTCTCAGACATGTCTGATGAGTAACAGGTGAACATGTTGTCTCAGACATGTCTGATGAGTAACAGGAGAACATGTTGTCTCAGACATGTCTGATGAGTAACAGGTGAACATGTTGTCTCAGACTTGTCTGATGAGTAACAGGTGAACATGTCTCAGACATGTCTGATGAGTAACAGGTGAACATGTTGTCTCAGACATGTCTGATGAGTAACAGGAGAACATGTTGTCTCAGACTTGTCTGATGAGTAACAGGTGAACATGTTGTCTCAGACATGTCTGATGAGTAACAGGTGAACATGTTGTCTCAGACTTGTCTGATGAGTAACAGGTGAACATGTCTCAGACATGTCTGATGAGTAACAGGTGAACATGTCTCAGACTTGTCTGATGAGTAACAGGTGAACATCTTGTCTCAGACATGTCTGATGAGTAACAGGTGAACATGTTGTCTCAGACATGTCTGATGAGTAACAGGTGAACATGTTGTCTCAGACATGTCTGATGAGTAACAGGTGAACATGTCTCAGACTTGTCTGATGAGTAACAGGTGAACATGTTGTCTCAGACATGTCTGATGAGTAACAGGTGAACATGTTGTCTCAGACATGTCTGATGAGTAACAGGAGAACATGTTGTCTCAGACTTGTCTGATGAGTAACAGGTGAACATGTTGTCTCAGACATGTCTGATGAGTAACAGGTGAACATGTTGTCTCAGACTTGTCTGATGAGTAACAGGTGAACATGTTGTCTCAGACATGTCTGATGAGTAACAGGTGAACATGTCTCAGACATGTCTGATGAGTAACAGGTGAACATGTTGTCTCAGACATGTCTGATGAGTAACAGGTGAACATGTTGTCTCAGACATGTCTGATGAGTAACAGGTGAACATGTTGTCTCAGACATGTCTGATGAGTAACAGGTGAACATGTTGTCTCAGACATGTCTGATGAGTAACAGGTGAACATGTCTCAGACATGTCTGATGAGTAACAGGTGAACATGTTGTCTCAGACATGTCTGATGAGTAACAGGTGAACATGTTGTCTCAGACATGTCTGATGAGTAACAGGTGAACATGTCTCAGACATGTCTGATGAGTAACAGGTGAACATGTTGTCTCAGACATGTCTGATGAGTAACAGGTGAACATGTTGTCTCAGACATGTCTGATGAGTAACAGGTGAACATGTTGGAGTTTGTCCACCAGAGGGCGTGAATGACTCTTACTACACATCACATGTGAACACACACTGGAGCTGATTCTGACTCAATCCAACATACAAATACACACCAGAGCACCACATGTGGATTAATCCGCCGCTGAAATAGTCCCCAACAAAGTCCCTGTTTCCTGTTTGTTTGGTAAGAATTACAGAGAGCAGCTGAGTGTGTTGTAGTCATGAAGCTACATATGTGTGAGGTGACTTTACACTTTAGTTTGTTTTGATCAGCTGCTGGTTACAAGTTATAACCATCGACTCAAAACCACTCAAAAATACTGTATTATTATAAAGTACTACTACTGTATTATTATAAAGTACTACTACTGTATTATTATAAAGTACTACTACTGTATTATAAAGTACTACTACTGTATTATTATAAAGTACTACTACTGTATTATTATAAAGTACTACTACTGTATTATTATAGAGTACTACTACTGTATTATTATAAAGTACTACTACTGTATTATTATAAAGTACTACTACTGTATTATAAAGTACTACTACTGTATTATTATAGAGTACTACTACTGTATTATTATAAAGTACTACTACTGTATTATTATAGAGTACTACTACTGTATTATTATAAAGTACTACTACTGTATTATTATAAAGTACTACTACTGTATTATAAAGTACTACTACTGTATTATTATAGAGTACTACTACTGTATTATTATAAAGTACTACTACTGTATTATTATAGAGTACTACTACTGTATTATTATAAAGTACTACTACTGTATTATTATAAAGTACTACTACTGTATTATTATAAAGTACTACTACTGTATTATTATAAAGTACTACTACTGTATTATAAAGTACTACTACTGTATTATTATAGAGTACTACTACTGTATTATTATAAAGTACTACTACTGTATTATTATAGAGTACTACTACTGTATTATTATAAAGTACTACTACTGTATTATTATAAAGTACTACTACTGTATTATTATAGAGTACTACTACTGTATTATTATAAAGTACTACTACTGTATTATTATAGAGTACTACTACTGTATTATTATAAAGTACTACTACTGTATTATTATAAAGTACTACTACTGTATTATTATAAAGTACTACTACTGTATTATTATAGAGTACTACTACTGTATTATTATAAAGTACTACTACTGTATTATTATAAAGTACTACTACTGTATTATTATAGAGTACTACTACTGTATTATTTTAAAGTACTACTACTGTATTATTATAGAGTACTACTACTGTATTATTATAAAGTACTACTACTGTATTATTATAAAGTACTACTACTGTATTATAAAGTACTACTACTGTATTATAAAGTACTACTACTATATTATTATATAGTACTACTACTGTATTATTATAAAGTACTACTACTGTATTATTATAGAGTACTACTACTGTATTATTATAAAGTACTACTACTGTATTATTATAAAGTACTACTACTGTATTATAAAGTACTACTACTGTATTATTATAAAGTACTACTACTGTATTATAAAGTACTACTACTGTATTATTATAAAGTACTACTACTGTATTATAAAGTACTACTACTGTATTATTATAAAGTACTACTACTGTATTATTATAAAGTATTACTACTGTATTATAAAGTACTACTACTGTATTATTATAAAGTACTACTACTGTAGTATTATAAAGTACTAGTACTGTATTATTATAAAGTACTACTACTGTATTATTATAAAGTACTACTACTGTATTATTATAAAGTACTACTACTGTATTATTATAAAGTACTACTACTGTATTATAAAGTACTACTACTGTATTATTATAGAGTACTACTACTGTATTATTATAAAGTACTACTACTGTATTATAAAGTACTACTACTGTATTATTATAGAGTACTACTACTGTATTATTATAAAGTATTACTACTGTATTATAAAGTACTACTACTGTATTATTATAAAGTACTACTACTGTAGTATTATAAAGTACTAGTACTGTATTATTATAAAGTACTACTACTGTATTGTTATAAAGTACTACTACTGTATTATAAAGTACTACTACTGTATTATTATAAAGTACTACTACTGTATTATTATAAAGTACTACTACTGTATTATTATAAAGTACTACTACTGTATTATTATAGAGTACTACTACTGTATTATTATAAAAACAAGATACGAAAAAAAAAAGCTAAAAGACCTAAGAAGCATGTTAACACACACACTCACACACACACACACACACACTCACTCACTCACACACACACACACACACACACACACTCACTCACTCACTCACTCACACACTCACACACACACACCAGCTGATCCGTTCTTTAGTAAACTTCCATGTAAACAAATTGGGCTACTGTCCCCCCCCCCCCCCCCCCCCCCTCTTCCCCCCCATCATCAACCTCCGTCTCCCAATGAGCTCGGGTCCATCGCTATAGCAACTGGTTGCCATGGGCGACGAGACACAGCCAGCATCCTCGCAGTCGCAGTCGGAGGCAGAGCGGAGAGAAGGCGCGGCGCGAGCAGAGCAGCAGAGGAAGACGTGTTCTCGCCAAAATAAAACCCCCAAGAAATAAAACACAAAGCGTCCAATCAGACGGCTGGAGTCTCCTGCTTCTGCTGCCCACCTCTGGAGAGGAAACAAGAGGAGGAGAGGAGGAGAGGAGGAGAGGAGGAGAGGAGGAGAGGATGCTGACAACTTGTTCTCCCTGGAAAGTGTTGCTTCAGCGCTCGGCTGTGTTGGAGTGCAGGCGGTGACCCCGACACCGCCAACGAGACCGACCGCCGCTACCGCTACCGCTGCCGCTGCCGCTGCCGCTGCCGCTGCCGCTGCTGCTGCTGCTGCTGCAGGGTGAGTCCCAACTTCCCTTTTAATTCCAGTTGGTGTGTTTTACCTGAATCCTGTCGGGAGTCCTGAGGGTCCAGACTAAAGGGGTTCATGGTGGAGCGTTGTGTCGTAGACCTCTGAATGTGTGATGGCGTCTCGAGCCGGTGAACACGCAGGAAACTGTGATGCTTTCCTGGTTTATTCTAGTAAATACTAACTGAGAAACGTAATTTAATACTTTGGTGTCGTGCAGTGCAGTTCATGTGCTACAGCTGAAGGAACAATACTTTAGTGTTAGATTAAAACAAACCGAATTCATGCAGAGATCCAGTCTGATGATCTGAGAAGCATCTAGAGAATCATGAAGAGAATCATGAAGAGAAGTGCCTCAGAGGTCAGTACACCCCCAAAGATTCCCAGAATAAAAACCTAAAGAGCTGCAAAGACATAAAACGACCACAAAGATACGCAAAACAACCACATAGATACACATAACAACCACAAAGATACACATAACAACCACAAAGATACACATAACAACCTCAAAGATACACATAACAACCACAAAGATACACATAACAACCACAAAGATACACATAACAACCTCAAAGATACACATAACAACCACAAAGATACACATAACAACCACAAAGATACACATAACAACCTCAAAGATACACATAACAACCACAAAGATACACATAACAACCTCAAAGATACACATAACAACCTCAAATATACACATAACAACCACAAAGAAGATACACATAACAACCTCAAAGATACACATAACAACCACAAATATACACATAACAACCTCAAATATACACATAACAACCACAAAGATACACATAACAACCACAAAGATACACATAACAACCACAAAGAGACTGAAAACAACCACAAAGATGCAAAATTAGTCACTAATTCTTTGAATCTTCACACAAACATCTCGCCATTAAAAAAACAAATCGTCACTTTGACATTTGAGGGACAATTTGTGTTTTTACTGGCAAGTTATATGTTGGAACTATTGTTGTGAGACTCCATGAAGTCACTCTCGTGTTCATCAGTGAGCTTCAGAGGTTGTGTTTCTTCAGCCTCATGTTTCAGATGTTATTGTCTGTTCACCACTTTGGTTCAGACTGAAACAACTGAAACTCTTCTTAACTGGACATCGTTGGACAGAGCCGGGCTAGCTGTTTCCTCCTGCGTCCAGTCCTTATGCTAAGCTAAGCTAACCGTGTCCTGATTGATATCCATCTTCTGGTCTCACTGCTACAAAGAAAGGGAATGAGAATATTCCTTGAAAGCAGCAGAGAGAGATGAAGGAGTGATGACTCCTCATGTTGAGGTTCCATCAGCTGGTCCAGATGTTTAACAGACCTGATCCTGAATCTGATGTTTGTGAAGTCAAATGTACTTCAGATCATACGAGGAAGGAGAAACACATTTTATTTCTTCACACCTTCAGAGGTGAAGGTGTTAAAACGAACTGTAAGCAGGAGGAGAGCCGCTGTGACTCTAAATCTGTCGACACGTTTCATCCAAAAACAGCCCCGAGGAGGACCGCACGCGCTCAGTACGAACCTGAGACTGTAGAGTATTTATATCCACACGGACCTTTAACTGCTGTTATATTTAGACTTCTGTGTGCTGATGAACATCAAAGGGAGAACAAATGGAGCAGACAGACAAAGAAATAACTGTAATTACATCATCTTCACATGGAAGTACAGACAATCTGACGTTTACTCAAATGCAAATAAAGATGTTAGGTTTATGACTTTATCTATCTCTCTATTAAAGATGTTAGGTTATGAGTTTATCTATCTCTCTATTAAAGATGTTAGGAGTTTATCTATCTCTCTATTAAAGATGTTAGGAGTTTATCTATCTCTCTATTAAAGATGTTAGGTTATGAGTTTATCTATATCTCTATTAAAGATGTTAGGTTATGAGTTTATCTATATCTCTATTAAAGATGTTAGGTTATGAGTTTATCTATATCTCTATTAAAGATGTTAGGTCATGAGTTTATCTATCTCTCTATTAAATATGTTAGGTCATGAGTTTATCTATCTCTCTATTAAAGATGTTAGGTTATGAGTTTATCTATATCTCTATTAAAGATGTTAGGTCATGAGTTTATCTATATCTCTATTAAAGATGTTAGGTCATGAGTTTATCTATCTCTCTATTAAAGATGTTAGGTTATGAGTTTATCTATATCTCTATTAAAGATGTTAGGTTATGAGTTTATCTATATCTCTATTAAAGATGTTAGGTTATGAGTTTATCTATATCTCTATTAAAGATGTTAGGTTTATGAGTTTATCTATATCTCTATTAAAGATGTTAGGTTATGAGTTTATCTATCTCTCTATTAAAGATGTTAGGTCATGAGTTTATATATCTCTCTATTAAAGATGTTAGGTCATGAGTTTATCTATATCTCTATTAAAGATGTTAGGTTATGAGTTTATCTATATCTCTATTAAAGATGTTAGGTTATGAGTTTATCTATATCTCTATTAAAGATGTTAGGTTTATGAGTTTATCTATATCTCTATTAAAGATGTTAGGTTATGAGTTTATCTATATCTCTATTAAAGATGTTAGGTTATGAGTTTATCTATATCTCTATTAAAGATTTTAGGTTATGAGTTTATCTATATCTCTATTAAAGATGTTAGGTCATGAGTTTATCTATATCTCTATTAAAGATGTTAGGTTATGAGTTTATCTATATCTCTATTAAAGATGTTAGGTTATGAGTTTATCTATATCTCTATTAAAGATGTTAGGTTATGAGTTTATCTATATCTCTATTAAAGATGTTAGGTCATGAGTTTATCTATATCTCTATTAAAGATGTTAGGTTATGAGTTTATCTATATCTCTATTAAAGATGTTAGGTTATGAGTTTATCTATATCTGTTGGTTTTTAGCGTTTCACTGTCTTGGATTCATCCGTCCACATTTTGGTTTTTGCTCGTCGTCATCTTTCGTCTTCTGATATCGATGTGATTACTTTTGTTCTTTATTACTTTTCATTTACTTGTAACTGTGGTTTTGTTTCTTGGACTTGAGTAACGGATCTTCTTCCACCACTAAGATCACAAGACAAACGTATTCCATCATTTTACATAATGAAATATTCATATGCAATACAAGAAAACATAGAAACATAAGATAGTTTATAGAACGTTCAACGTTTACACATTGGAATGTAAATCGAGGCGATGAAGCAGAAAATTATAATCAACCCCAAAATAGAACCAAGACAGAAGTGTGAGAGGAGGAGAGGGAGGAGGAGGGAGGGAGGAGAGAGGAGGAGAGAGGAGGAGAGGAGGAGAGGAAGAGAGGAGGAAGGAGGAAGGAGGGAGGAGGAGAGAGGAGGAGAGGAGGAGAGGAGGGAGGAGGGAGGAGGAGAGAGGAGAGAGGAGGAGAGGAAGAGAGGAAGAGAGGAGGAAGGAGGGAGGAGGAGAGAGGAGGAGAGGAGGAGAGAGGAGGAGAGAGGAGGAGAGAGGAGAAGAGGAGGAGAGGAAGAGAGGAGGAAGGAGGGAGGAGGAGAGAGGAGGAGAGGAGGAGAGGAGAAGAGGAGGGAGGAGAGAGGAGGAGAGGAGGGAGGAGGAGAGGAGGGAGGAGGAGAGAGGAGGAGAGGAGGAGAGGAGGAGAGGAGGAAGGAGATGCGGCGACAGTCACACACTTCCTGGTATCATTTGGACAGATTTCATCAACAGGGAGACGAGACACAGAAAGTAATTACAGAGAAATGAAGAGAAGTGAAGCGTGGAGAGAGAACACGGAGGAAACAATAACCGACGTTCATTAGAAACAGAAAACACATGAAGATCTAACAGCTTCCTGCCCTTTGACCTTTGACTCAGAGTTCAGGGTGGGGGTTTAAATCTCTCTGCTTCCATTGTTGTCTTTACTTTAATTCATTTCAATAGAGACCAGTCGACAGGTGGTGTGTTCAAGAGACAAAGTAAAAATAAGTAAAACAGAACTATCCGATGATGTCGGCCGATATCTGGACGACACGACTTAATATGTCAAATAAATGTATTAACCCTTGAAAACCTTATTGCAAAGCATTCTGGGAATTTTCTAATCAGAATCTCAAAGTCCCAGTTAAACGAAAGTTAGATCGTCTTTATCTTCTCTTTTTCATTTAATGAAGATACTAATTTAATTATATATTATTTAAATTAAATGTTTTAAAGGCTCATAAATAAAGACTTCTTACGCTTTCAATTACAATTAAATCTTTAATTAAAGACTACAGATAAAACATTTTTAAGTTCAATAAACTACTTAACGTTTTTAAAAGAGCATCTCTTCCCTCTGCTTCATATAAAATCTATGAATATTTAAATATTCATTTCAACACAGATTAATCAGTAACATCCCAACACACACACATGAAACATGTTTTTAGTCCATAAATCTGCAGAAGTCTGAGAGTCTTCATGTTTTAACGTTCGTCCAGCGTCTCATTGATCCAGTGAAGCTCGTCCATCGATCGGCAGACCGGAGCCGATCACAGTATTCAGTTCTATCAGCGGTGGAGTCTGGACAGTTCAGCTGCTGTTTCTTCTTCTGTGGTGGTTAAATTAAAATGCAGGAAGCGGAGCAGTTCCTCTCAGAACGTCCAAACGTTCGGTTTGACGTCGTCTCTCTGCACCGCCGTCCTGCTGAGATGACTTATTGACGAGCTGTCGGCCAACAACCCCTCGTTAGAGCGCGTACAGTGCTGCTGGTTCAGATCGATGTGTCCGCTGTCGGGATGTTCCATCACTCGTAATGAATGTGATTCCAACCTCACGAGGAGTGTTTGTGTTCTGGTCCACATGTCCTCTGTCTCGTTGGGAGGTTGGTGACCTTTGTTTGGGACTTCCTCGGTCTCCCGTCCTCAGGCAGACCGAGGTGGGTTCTCTGTTCTAACCTGGTCGTCTAGAAGATGATTTGGTGGATGTGGGAAAATCTTTGACCTTTTTGGAGCATCGTGTGAGGAAGTCTGCGTCCTAATCGAGTGAAGCTGCATTCTCTCATCAAAACCAAACCTCTGTTGAGCCGCACGAAGCTCGTCAATGTCACACTAGACCCAGGCAGCCAATCAGGATCGAGCAAGAGGCGGGCTTTACTGCCTCACCACGGACTTCCTGTTTTGATGCCGGTAGACGCGGCGAGAACAGACATCGTTATTTAGCGTTTTTTAATTACGATGAACTATAGAATCATTTTTGTATATTTGTGAGCCGCTGAGTCTTTAAAGCCGATCAGCGTTGAGATTCTTCTCCTTCACTGACGTTGAATCGTAATCTATGGAGGATAAACATATTGTATCCGTCTGTGTACACCTAGAACTCTATAACATATATTATATATATGTAATATACCTCATATTAGTACAGAGAGCAGAAACTATGTGTATACATGTTTGTGTATAATCAATAACCACGCTGATGACGTCATGTTGAGTGTTTATGGAGATGCTACAGTGTTAGCTTAGCATCGATAGAACCAGACTCCGTTCAGGAAACAAGTATTTTAAAAGTTGTTTGTTTGTCGTCTTGTGGAGAGAACTAACAAAACATGAATTCAGACTTTTTATGAATCTGCATCACTTTTTATTTGTTTATTAATTATTTAGTGTTCATCCTAATAAACCAGCGTCGTGTCTCTATATTCAGTGAACACTCCTCTGGATGAAGTGATGAATTAAAGATGCGTCACGAAGCAGAGAGGGAGACCTTCTGAAGTCATGATGCTGCAAATACACGTTTCATTAGTAGAAACTCACTGCTAACGTATACAAATACACACATATAATACTCAAAATACACTGGAGGAGGAAGTGAACTTTCTTCTTCTCTTCCTCTGATAATGTTCCACTCGCTGCTCAGACAAGACAGAAATAAAAATACTTCATTCAGGATCATTCGTTTTCTACCAAACTGTAGAAGAAGAACACACACACACACACACACACACACACACAGTAATGGTTATTGATCTGTGGTCGTCTCTTCTGATCTCTGACTGTAATTGATCAGTGCTGCCGTCAGTCTGACGCGGCTCACCGGGCGCCGGCTGGACGCCAACATACACACACACACACACATATACACACACACACACACACACACAGATATACACACACACACACACACACACAGATATACAGATACACACACACACACACACACATATACACACACACACACACACAGATATACAGATACACACACACACACACACACACACAGATATACAGATACACACACACACACACACACACACAGATATACAGATACACACACACACACACACACACACACATATACACACACACACACAGATACAGGATGAATCATGTTTGACAGTAACAAGGGGTTAATGGCGGTCAATAGTTATGTAACCTGATGATGATGATGATGGAGCATCATTACACACACACACACACACACTCCTCTGCAGGGAGGTGGACGAGCAGCGCTGAGCTACAATCTGTGTGACAGATGACTCATGAAGCACCAGATCACATGAACGTGTTTTATTTGACCGATACACAAAACTAGAGACTACAAATCCCAAAACTAGAGACTACAAATCCCAAAACTAGAGACTACAAATGAGAAAATATTAATGAACGAATAAATAAAATCAACAGATTTGAACAATTGGACAAAAGAAACGTCAAAATGTGTCCTCATAGTGGTTATGTGCAGAAAAACCTTTACTGTAACAGAGTACTTCTAATGTCAGAGTATTTGTACAGTGAGATACTAGTACTTTTACTCTGGTATTATTAGTACTTTTACTGCATTAAAGGAGTATTTCTATTGAAGTGAATGAGAGCTGAAGTCTGAATTTGAGTGTGTGTGTGTGTGTGTGTGTGTGTGTGTGTAGGTGTGTGTGTGTGTGTGTAGGTGTGTGTGTGTGTGTGTGTGTGTGTGTGTGTGTGTAGGTGTGTGTGTGTGTGTGTGTGTAGGTGTGTGTGTGTGTGTGTGTGTGTGTGTGTGTGTGTGTGTGTGTGTGTGTGTGTGTGTGTGTGTGTGTGTGTGTGTGTGTGTGTGTGTAGGTGTGTGTGTGTGTGTGTGTGTGGCAGTAAATTGATTGCATGAATGAATAAAACGCCGTCATCTCTCTGCTGTCAAATCCAAACTGGAGACTCTGGAAACTACATCATCTCCTAATTGAATTCTGTCTTGCATGAAAGACGCAGGACTCACACACACACACACACACACACACACACACACACACACACACACACACACATACGCGATCTCTCACATACACACACACACCTCCCTGCTGTGTGAGAACATCAGTTTCGTTTCATTGTTCTTTGTCTGTCATAGTAGTCTGTGGTAGTCAGTAGTCTGTAGTTAGAGTCTGTAGTTAGAGTCTGTAGTTAGAGTCTGTAGTTAGAGTATGTTGCAGTCAGTTGTAGTCAGTAGTTGTAGTCAGTAGTTGTAGTCTGTAGTTGTAGTCTGTAGTTGTAGTCTGTAGTTGTAGTCTGTAGTTGTAGTCTGTAGTTGTAGTCTGTAGTTGTAGTCTGTAGTTGTAGTCTGTAGTTGTAGTATGTAGTTGTAGTATGTAGTTGTAGTCTGTAGGTGTAGTCTGTAGTCTGTAGTTAGAGTCTGTAGTTAGAGTATGTAGTTAGAGTATGTAGTTAGAGTCTGTTGCAGTCCGTAGTAGTCAGTAGTTGTAGTCAGTAGTTGTAGTCAGTAGTTGTAGTCTGTAATGATAGTAGTTGTAGTCTGTAGTCTGTAGTCTGTAGTCTGTAGTCTGTAGTCTGTAGTCTGTAGTCTGTAGTTGTAGTCAGTAGTTGTAGTCAGTAGCTGTAGTCAGTAGCTGTAGTCAGTAGCTGTAGTTGTAGTCAGTAGTTGTAGTCAGTAGTTGTAGTATGTAGTTGTAGTCAGTAGTTGTAGTTGTAGTTGTAGTTGTAGTCTGTAGTCTGTAGTTGTAGTTATAGTTGTAGTTGTAGTTGTAGTTGTAGTTGTAGTCAGTAGTTGTAGTTGTAGTTGTAGTTGTAGTCAGTAGTTGTAGTTGTAGTCAGTATTTGAAGTCAGTAGTTGTAGTCAGTAGTTGTAGTCAGTATTTGAAGTCAGTAGTTGTAGTCAGTATTTGAAGTCAGTAGTTGTAGTCAGTAGTTGTAGTCAGTAGTTGTAGTCAGTAGTTGTAGTCAGTAGTTGTAGTCAGTAGTTGTAGTCAGTGGTTGTAGTATGTAGTTGTAGTCAGTAGTTGTAGTTGTAGTT
>JAVDOI010000047.1:952073-964573 GCA_032191485.1 Leptoclinus maculatus | reverse complement strand
GAACTTCTTTCTTTGTTTCCAGAGCGACGTGTTGAAAACAGAACGACGCCCACAGACTTCTGGAGAGAGAACAAGTTAAAAACAATCTGAGGACATTTAGTGAAGAAACGGCTTCATGGAGACAAAGATATCTCAAGAACAACATTTAGTCCACGACACGCTCTCTTGATTTAGGTCAGATTGTCACGATGTTTGTGGTGAGATTAGCTCCAACACGATGTAGATAATCCACAGACCTAACCTAACCTTAAACCTAACTAAATATTTCATCATCTATTTTCAACCCGAAGTATTTTTTCTTTTATAAAAAATTGCATACCATATCATGCTAACATATATGAACCATTGTATAACGATTCGTTGCAAAGTCAGTCGTATTCATACAGTTTATAATGAGAGGGAAATGGCTGATTATGCTAAGCTTACTGACGTTATTTACTCATTTATTCAAAACTGAATTAGCATAATGTTGCATTATTTTAGCTTTTTTCGTGAAATGTAATTTAAAGTCTTCATTATTAAACAGCAGTTATCAGGTTTCAGGTCAGACGTGTCAGATATTAGCATGCTAACGTTAGCTTTTTCAGTTAGCTACATAGCTGTTAGTGGCTGCAGCTGATCTTTACGTGAGAACTAGTTTTAATGATTAAACTAAACGTAGTTTGGAGCACAGTTTTTATCTTCAAGGCTCAAACTGAATCTAAATGAGGGTGTTCAACCGGCTGAAAACCTTTAATCAAGCTCCACTAACGAGCTTTTTCTGGACCTCTGAACTCACACACTTCTTATCACCACGTATTGATCTGTTTCACTAATTATCTATCTATTAATCTAAGTTTCATGGATGGTTATTGTTGAGCAAACAACACATTTATGTTTGATAAACATCGTTTGTTTTCTCTGCAGAAGAAGAAGAAGAATGTCTCTGGTTGGACAGAAGAAGCCGATCCTTTAAACGTCCGTCGTAACATGGCCGACGACCTCTACAGCAGCACCTTCTCTGCTTCTGAATCAGACTTCTCCTCCTCTTCCTCTTCCTCCTCCTCCTCCTCTTCCTCCACGTCCGCCTCCTTCCTCACGCTTGAGCAGCGAGCCGCCTTCGTCTTCGTCCTCATCCTCTTCATCTTCCTGGGCCTGCTGATCGTGCGCTGCTTCCGGATCCTCCTGGACCCGTATCGCAGCATGCCGTCCTCCACCTGGACCGACTACATGGAGAAGGACACCTTCGACTACCGGATTTCCTGACAGGCAGCCTGAGAGGCGGCGACCCCGACGACCGACGCGGTTGAGCTGAGGCGACGATCACGCTGACGGAG
This sequence comes from Leptoclinus maculatus, assembly GCA_032191485.1. Classification (NCBI taxonomy): domain Eukaryota; kingdom Metazoa; phylum Chordata; class Actinopteri; order Perciformes; family Stichaeidae; genus Leptoclinus; species Leptoclinus maculatus. The sequence goes on along the minus strand of JAVDOI010000047.1, from coordinate 963,257 downwards.
CGAAAGCAGAGGCACAAGTGCACAATCCCCCTCTCTGGTGGTCGCTACAGGCGAGCGACCAGACCAGCAGACAGCATGATGGGGAAGTTACTCCCAAGTTAAAAAAACGTAGTTTTATTCTTCAGAACAAGTTTGTCTTTACGAGTATCCACTTCAAAATTTAGCAACCCCGTTAGCCTCGAGGGCAGCGAGACGACAAAATCAAGCAAAGACTTTCAACTCGACTTAAACACCGAGACTTAAGGAATCATATTACGGCCGTGAAGTTCTTAATATTCGAGAAATTATCGTAAAAATTATAATTTTTCAGTCCGACAGAAGCCAGTCACGTCGCTTCGATCAACAAAATCGTACATCGATAACTCGAAATCACAGAATGTTTGATTCGTTTCAATTAATTTCTTTCAGAGAGCATCAAATCAAACCTGAAGCTTGAAAAACCTGGTTCAAATATCTAAAAATAATCAAAGTGTTTCAAATTTAAACACTCAAAGCTTCAGTTAAACTGTTTGGTAAAAGAAGATAAGATAATATTAGCTACCAGCTAGCGTTAAGCCGTTAAGCCTTAAAATCGATGAACAGTCAACACAGTCGGCAGATTTATCCGACATTAAATTTCCTAAATTAATTGATTATTAGTAAAGTTAGCCTGATGTTTCTTTGACTTGACGAAACTTCTTTAACATTTCAATCAAATTGAATCATCACAATGAGTTGGTTCTGGAAAAGTAACTGTTTGGGGGAAAAAGTGTGCCTTGTGGGTCTTTTTTCTGCTTCCTGTCTGATTGTCGCCTCAGTCCGCCTGGCAGGTAGCACATCTGGGCAAAAACAAACCACAGCTTCTATAAACAGTTTGAATCGCTTTTAAATGAAAGAATTTTACCACAATTACTCGTTAAGATATGAAAAGATAATCAAAGACGAACTTCATTGTAAGTGACGTTTCACAAAAGCAGATTTTAAGCGTCACGCTGATGACAAACAGCGACGTCATCGCGTTTCACAAAATATCGGCGCCACAAATTCCAGTCCAGCAGAGCTCGTCTTTTGACGACTGAAATATGTCACAGCAAACCAAATCATGAGACAAATGGAATAAAAAATATTAATTAATGGATACTTGGGTCAATTTGAACAATCTTTGTTTGTAAAATCAACTTCCTGTTTGTGGCTGTGAGCTTTGCCCAGATCTGAAGTTTGTAGGTTTCCCTCCTCTCTGACAGCAGCAATGCAGTGAAAAGTGTATGTATATATATATATATATATATATATATATATATATATATATATATATATATATATATATATACATATATATGAATATATATATATGAAAGCTGAGGAGGGATTTCTATGATTTCTACACGTCCATCAAACTGCCTGCCAGGCGGCGTGTTGGGGTTTCTGTCTCTCACAAGACGAGAACATTTCTTTTTTAACTTTTTGTTCTTTTCGGAAAAACAAAATGGACAAGTTCAACTTTTATCATCAGACTCTGAGAACTTATTCAGAGAACTTGAGGAAACAGGTGAAGGAGGAAGAGGAGGAGGAGGAGGAGGAGGAGTGAACAGCTGGTTTCCAGCATCTCCGTCGTCCTGCCGGCTCGGCTCGTTGCTTAGCAACAAGGTTTTTTTTGGTGCCAGCTGACGGTCGGCGGCTCCGAGTCGCTCTGAAGAAAAATGAGACGGATGGAACCTCGGGGAGTCGTTGGTACCAAACCGACCATCAGGTGGGTCAGTTATCCAAACATCAATTACATCTTTCATCTTGAAGTCAAGTGGAGATCCAAAAGTCTTCAAAGAAACTTCTCGCTCTTTAACCTCCGTCAGTGACTCCGCCCATAAGGCGTCGATAACATGTTAAATGTGCGTCTGTGTCGAGGAGTGCCGGCTAAGCTGCTCCTCCTCTTCCTCATAACTCAGTGAAACATGAAACACACTTCCTGATGACGTCATCGTCTCTGATGTCCATCAACAACAACAAAACACCCTTAAATCCACTTAGAATCACAAGTGAAAAGACGCTGCAGAACTCCACTGAGAATCTTCATGTTTGTAAATTTTCTTCAGTCTCACATTAATCCAGAGATATATTTATCTGTTCATTTATGAGTTTACTGCAGACAGGAGCTGATCACAGATCATTCGGCATACTGATCTACCTTCATACGTACCTGTAGCTGACATCACAACAGCACATTGACCCACAGAGAGAGAGACCAGGTGATGTTAAAACCACCTCCACTACAGACAGAAACACAGTTTGTTCAGGTGACCTGAACAAACCTCTCTGTGACGGGCTTCCTCCCCCCGAGCAGAAGTCGGATACCCCCCCCCCCCCCCCCTCTGGGCTCAGCGCGCTTCACTTCCTGTTTCGATCAAGACGCTGGAAAACGAAAGTTAAATTCTGGATTAATTTCTGTATTCACAGACTTTATATCGTTTATCTCGAGACCGCTCCAGAGTCTCCTCGAGGTCCTGCCGGGGGGGTCTTAACCCCCAGATTGAACACCGCCATCATCAAAAATTAAAAAAACTCCTCCCACCGCTCGGTGAATCTTTAAGAGAGTCTTTCCTGAGGGGTCCTCTCTGCAGGGAGGGCGACCGAAGCTCCGCCTGAAGAAAAGAGAGAGAATGATTCCTCTGTTTCTCTTCCTGGTGAAGCCTCAGTGAGATCAGACGGGTCTCAAATGGATCTCAAATGGATCTCAAATGGATCTCAAATGGATCTCAAATGGATTCCTCCTTTTTTTTCTTATTGTTGAAAGTTCTCTTTTTGGGGGAACTTCTCGTCTGAGGATCGCTGACGACTTTCATCTCCACAAGGACTCGGATTAGTTTTTCAAATCGGCTCGTTGTCGTTCTCTAAAGTTCGATGCGTCTGTGAGTTTTATTCTCACGGTGTTTTATCTTTAACAGTAATGTGGCTGGAAATGTTTTAAAGCAAAAGAAATCTAAATTTTCAGCAACATTTTTTCCCATTTTGTCGAAGTCTTGGATTTAAAAACATCCTAATTTGTTTTTTATTTTCTGCCTCTTTTGTTGAAGTTTTTAATTTTCTAATAATTGCCCAAAAAGCAGCTCCTGGACTCTGTCACTGGATTTGGACAAAAAAGGGCTGAAATATGGAGTCTTTTTTCTGTTCATACTTATTTTAACATCAAAGGCGAACTTTTGTCCAAATTTAGATTTCTTTTAAATACAAACAAAAAAAACTGGTTCTGTACAAATTGTCCTCAAATTTAAAGCAAAGTTCAACTATTTATTTATTTTGGTTTTAAATTTTGATGAGAAAAAGTACCCAAATATTTAAAATTATTCAAAAGGTTTCTGCTTACTCGGCTCCTTTTTGTCCAAATTTAAACATCTAAATTTAGAGAGGACGTCCTAAAATGGTCAGTTGATCAGAGCTGTGATTGGCTGAGACAGTGTCCTGTTTTTTATTGATTGATGTTTTTGTCTACTCCACACACACGTTTGTACTTCTATACTTGTGAGGTCATTGACATGACTTCCTAAACATCACCCTAAAACCAGAAATTGTCCTAATTTTCCAAAACTGTCTTCACGTCCCAAAATGGACGCTAGTTTTCGATAATGCCTCACTTGCTGAAAAACGTTCTTTTTCCAAATTGTTTTTCACTTTCCAAATATTTCCATACTTCACAGAAAATTTTTCTAATTTTCGCAAAAAGTCTTTCCGAAAAGTTTACACTTGCAAAAACTTTGTCCACAACTTTCCTAAAACTTCCTTTTGAAAAACTTGCAAACATTTACATACTACACAGAAACGTGACATGATGTGAAACTTTGTCCTCACAAAGATAGAAGTACAAACACACTTTTATGTTTGTTCTTCACAGTATTGAGGACACACACACACTATAATATACGGTATAAAAGTGTAACCACACCTTCAGTACTGCCTTTGTATTCACGTGCACGTCTTGTAAGCACACACACACACACACACTCCCAGCAGCTCACTGCCGAACCAAACCGACTCCACTTCCTGTCTCCACCCGTCCACGTCTCCTGTCTCCACCCGTCCACGTCTTCTGTCTCCACCCGTCCACGTCTTCTGTCTCCACCCGTCCACGTCTCCTGTCTCCACCCGTCCACGTCTCCTGTCTCCACCCGTCCATGTCTCCTGTCTCCACCCGTCCACGTCTTCTGTCTCCACCCGTCCACGTCTTCTGTCTCCACCCGTCCACGTCTCCTGTCTCCACCCGTCCATGTCTCCTGTCTCCACCCGTCCACGTCTTCTGTCTCCACCCGTCCACGTCTTCTGTCTCCACCCGTCCACGTCTTCTGTCTCCACCCGTCCACGTCTTCTGTCTCCACCCGTCCACGTCTTCTGTCTCCACCCGTCCACGTCTCCTGTCTCCACCCGTCCACATCTTCTGTCTCCACCCGTCCACGTCTTCTGTCTCCACCCGTCCACGTCTTCTTTCATCTCAGACTCACCTTTTATTCACCGTATCTCTGCTCAGACGTCCTCATCCTCGTGGCTTCTCTCTCCTCAATCTTCCTTCTTTTTAAATTTCGTTTGGCTTCACATTCGATAAAAAAAGCAAAAGGTAAAAGAGGAAGACGTCCCTCTGTCCGTCCGTCTTATCTCTTCGGTTCTTCTCTCGCTGGAGGAGCTAAAACTCTCATTACTCAGCTGTCGGCTGCACCAGGAGGAGAAATAAATCTGTGTCGAGTTTTTTATTTAAGTTGTAGCACAGGTGTGTGTACCTGCTCTAGGTTTATATACCTGCGTTGTGGGGACACACAGACCTGAGTCTACACCACGTTGTGGGGACTCACCATCCGTTCAGACAAATAAGGCAGTTTAAGTTTTTTCTTTAACGATTGATTCTTGGTTTTAATGTTTGTTTATGTGCTCTTACACTATGGGGACACACTGACGTTCAAACATACACATTGTGGGGACACACTGACGTTCAAACATACACATTGTGGGGATACACTGACGTTCAAACATACACATTGTGGGGACACACTGACGTTCAAACATACACATTGTGGGGACACACTGACGCTTAAACATACACATTGTGGGGACCCTGGATTCTACCCCACATTGTGGGGACTCACTTCCTATTTCAGACTAATGAGGCAGTTTAAGGGTTTTTTTTCTTTAGGGTCAAGGTTTGTGTTTTAGGGGTGGTTTAACTATTTTTTTACATAGTGGGGACACACTGAAGTTTAAATACATGCATTGTGGGACTTAAGCAAGAGAACATACTTTTGTTTTTCCTATACTTAAGTGAAGCTTTTTTTCTGAACACAGCATTTACATTTCAACCATTTCAGCTACAAATAATCGGTCGGTTGCATTGAGAATCCAGTTTTTCATCAACAGATCCGTTCATCTGAGCTTCATTGGCTCCTTTAGTCCCACGTCTTGATGATTCTGCTGCTGTGTGTTAATGGAGCTTGTTTTGTTTTAATTATTAGCTGCTTAAAGAGCTCACAGGTACAAATGTAAACTAGACTAAGATATGAGCTGAATCTCTTCTGCTGAATGTGAGGAGAGAAAAAATACTGTCGGCTAAATCTGAGAGAACGCAATTCTCCCAATTTCTCACCCTCTCTGTCTCCTTTTCTTTTTTTTAATCTGTGCGACGCCGGAGACAGAAAGACGGTGAGAGATTTTGAGCTAAATCCATCAAGAAAACATGAGAGCAGCAAAAAGAAGAAGAAGAGTGAGACATCAGGCCGACATCCTCCAGCAGAAAACATTTTCATTCATCATGAGAGCAAAATATACAGTTTAGAGACGTGAAAAAAACACAACTGTCTCTCAGTAATCGAGAGAAAACTACGAGAAACATGAGCCTGATGATCCTTTAAATCAAAAGTCCATCTATAATGTATTATAAATATATTATATTCCTTTTATGTAACTCAGCTCTGAAGTTAAATAGCGCTAAAACAATTAAACTGTCAATTAAAGTTAAATTATGATTTGAGACAGTTTTTATTGTCTTATTATGCAGATTATTGATATTAAGATTTAATTTCTTGACATTAACTACTGGAATTGTTGATATCACAAATGTCCTTGCATGAATCAGAAAATGGATTATATTAACTATTAGATTGTTTATATTAAGAATAGTTTAAAAACTTAGATTTTTTTTTGTTTGCAGCAAGAAGAAAAAGGATAAAAGTTAAAACAACTTTAACTTCTAAACTAAATGTTTTTAGTGAAGAAATACAAAACATTGTCTGTAACTCTTTAAACTGTTATTGCTTAAATCAATCAATCAATTAAAACATAAATTTACATTAATGTTAAAAATGTATATTAAGAATGAACACGTAAAAACATTTATATAGTTCAAATTGTATTCTTGGTACAAAAGTATAAAAGCTGAGATGATCAAGATTCATGTCATGTGATGTCAACACATGACATGAATTATTGTGAAAAAATTAAAAGTGAATTCTTTATTTAAATAATTTAATTTCAACTTAAACTCTTTCGGCTCAATATTAATAGTTAAATTCTTTATATTAACAACAGAAATTCTGATACAAAAAACTAAAATTGTTAATACCAAACAATAACTGTTACCTTTAAATTGCACATCTGTCTTAAATGTTAAATTGTTCAAATTTACCAGAAAATAATAAAATGGTTAAAGGAAATATTTCAAATGATTTTTAATGGTTTTTGTTTTTAAAATCAATCTCTCTTCTTGGCCTCTCCGACCCTTCGTACTTTTATTGAACTCATCACTTTATTTCCTTCAGTCGGATTTAATCAGACTTTTGTTGAAAGACGTTCTTCTCCGAGTTGATTTTTGACTTCATAACTTTTCAAACTGACTCGAGAACAGTTTTTAAAAACTCAGCAGCTTGTTGGAAGAGATGTGTTTTTTCTCGTTTCTGATTCAGGTTCCAACAAACGTTTGTGAGCCTTCGTCTTATCCCTTTAATTGTTGCTGTCTGCCTTTCAGCCATCTGCATCCTGCTCTTCCTCCTCCTCTTCCTCCTCCTCTTCCTCCTCCTCTTCCTCCTCCTCTTCGCCTCCCTCTGCTTACTCATCCTCTTCATCATGCTGTCGTCCTCCCACACCTTCATCCCTCCTCCTCTGTCTCATCTTAAAGTTCACTTCAGCCCTCTTCCTCCTCTTCTCTCTCCTCTTCCTCCTCTTCCTCCTTGCCTTACACTAAGCCTGTTTACATAGGATTAGAAACTCCAGCAGCTCCGTCGCTGCTGTTTTTACCCTTTAAAGGAGTTTTGGTTTATGTTTATTTGTGTACATTTTTTGGAGCTGCTGCCTTTAGTGAAGGATGGATAACTGAACCAGGGTCAGGAGGCCAAGTTTTAGGCTAAAAATCTTAAGCTGTTAAATCCAAAATGTGACGTAACTTTGTGCTAGTTTTGTTTGAGTATATTTTTTAAGGTGGATTTTTCCTTTAAAGTACTTCCTGTTGAATACTTTTTTATGACAAACTGCACCTGTTTTTTTATGGTCTTTTCTGTGTTGTGTTTTTTTTTTAAGTGTCACAAAAACAAACAACCACGACTGTAAATTTCAGCTCAGTGTTTGTTTTTTTGGGGTTCCGAGTGAATCATGCGTCTTTGCAGTGTTTTGATTTTTAAATTGAAAACACGAAACAATCACCGTCTGTGATGTTTTCTTAGTCTTTACACTGTTAATGTTTTATTTTATCAACGCAAAGGTTTTAGTTTTGATAAATAATTCAAGTAGGCGCTTATGAACTCTTATTTTGTTAGGTTTTTTATTTTTCTTATTTTTTGTCTTTGCACTCAAAAACAAACCAAACAGGAAAACAACAGTTTCAACACTTCGTATAAGAAAGAAAGTGATCTTCACAATTAAAGTCCACCACTGTCAATCAAAGTCAAATCACTGAAACCTTTTAATTTGAAAATCATGATCGACTTTCTTTGTCTTTATGAATTTACAAACACAAGAACTTTAAAGTTAATTAAAAAATTAAAACTTCTTTATTGGAAAAAGCTAAAACGTGAAATTTCACATTTAATAAAAGCATAAAACACAAAATTCAGAGTGGTTTTCAAAATAAAATATTTCAATACTGTGGTTTTGAATAATTTAATTAAAATATTGCAGTGGTTTTGAAATATATTATGGATTTATTTCCTGTCATAACTGGGAATTACGTTAAATTACGACCAGATTATTTTTATTATTCGGCTTTCTGTTTTTTTACAGTGTAGATGCAGGTTGTGTGTATCAGTGTGTGATCAGAGCTCCTCTATATTTTCTAAGTGGTTGAAAGTTGTCGTGTTAAATCTGAAGTGTAGATTTCTCTTCCTGCCTTCTGTCTGAGCTCTTTTATGAGTCCGCGCTCTTGTTTTGTAAAGAAATAAAACTTCCTCCTGTACCAAACTTTATTTTGAAAGTGTACTTTTTTCCGTACGTGACCAAGTACAAATAATTCAAACCTGCTTGTTTTCTTTCTTTTCACTAAAACTTGAACTGTTGACTTGAGAAAAAAGACGCATTGTTATTGACTTTGAATCTTGCTAGCATAACGTTAGCTTTCTGGCTTAAACTAAGACAAAAGGTTCTATGAGCTGAGCGGACTAGAAGTAGTCGTATCTGAGGTCCGTCCTGTTTACTGGAGTAGTGAACGTTCCCATTGCATAAGAACCTTATAGGATGGTGATGATTGTTCCAAGTTTAGCAAACACTCAGGGTTACCAGGTAAACGAAGTGAAGGGATTGTGAAAAAACTTAAGATTTTGTTTGCAAAACGCATGAAAAATACAAATTAATGGTCTGAATTAAATTTATGTTTTTTCTTCTTTGTCAAGAATTGGATGATTCTGGCCTCCATGTCATCCATTCATTCTTGATATGAGACATCATCTCAGGTATTATCCATTATGTAATTTATGAAATTACCAAAAAAGCTCCAACGCGTTTTCCTGAATTTAAAAAGCTGGTTTCAGGTCATTTCAGTTTCATTTTCTCTCTAAACTTGTGTTAAGTTGAAAACAGCAGATTCAACCATTTAAAAGGAAGATTACAAAATAAGCCGCTGAACAGCGTTTCGACATTAAGCTGCTTCAAACTGTCTCTATGTTTAGACAGTCATATGGAAATCTTAATATTAGCCTGTACTTCCATAATCTGCATGCGTCCGTGTGAGTCATCATACATGAAGGCTGACAGATGGCCGATGGGCGGAGGACAAAATACAACAAGCTGTTACTAAAAGACGTCATTTAAGGAGAGGGTTTTATTCCCCCGCACACATGAATATTTACTAGAAGTGATAAATTAGTGCGTCGTCGAGAGATGAAGAAAAGAAAGTCCAGTGAAATGTGTGATATTTGATTTCCCTCTTATCTTTTATTTCTGATCTTAACACAACTAAGATGGTGGACTAAATCACAGTCCTCACTAACCACACATTCTGTTTTAGATTGATTCCTTGGTGATCGGTGGTCCGAGAGAATGCGTCACACACTTCAACTGCTTTCACTTTCTGTTATTTGACTGCTTGTCTTTTTTCCTTTCCACCCTCCCTCTTTCCTTCCTTCCTCCCATTTTTACATCCCTCCTTCCTTCATCTGTCTTTTAGTGATCAGTGGTCTGAAAGGTCTAATTTAATGCGCTTCAACAGCTTTCATTCTTTCGTAATTTGATTCTTCTTCCCTCCCTCCTTCCTTCCTTAATTTCATTCTTCTGTCCTTCCTTTCATTTGGTGATCAGTCCGAGAGAAAGTCCAAGGTCTGCTTTCACTTAATGTTTTCTGATTCAGTTTGTCTTCTTTCATTACCAACTGCTCTCCTTTCTCCATCCTTACATCCTCCCTTCCTTCCTTTTCCCTTCCTTTCTTCTTATTTCTTTGATGGTCATTAGTCCAAGAGAATGTCCAGTCATACACTTCAACTGCTTTCACTTTCTATTGTAATTTGACTGCTTGTCTTCTCTCTGTTCCACCTTCTCTTTGCTTTCTTCTTCCCTTCTTTAAAGCCTTCCTTTCTTCTTTTGTCCTATCTTTCCTTTAGGGATTGGTGGTCCGAGTGAATGTCCAAGGTCATGCGCTTCAACTGCTTTCACTTTCTATTGTAATTTGATGATTCTCTCCCTCCTTCCTTCCTTACTTATTTCTTCTCTCCTTTTCTTTCCTTTGGTGGTTAGTGGTCCGAGATAATGTCAAAAGTCATACGCTTAAACTGCTTTCACTTAATTTTTCATTTAACTGCTTGTCGTCTTTCCTTACCACCTACTCTCTCTCCTTTCTTCCTTGCCTCCTTACATCCTCCCTTCCTTCCTTTCCCCATCCATCCTTCTTTCTTTGATGGTCATACACTTCAACTGCTTTCACTGTCTGTTGTAATTTGATGCTTCCCTCCCTCCCCACTTCCATCATTTCTTGTTCTTTGCTTACTCCTTTCACTCACTACCTTTACTTCCTGTACTTCCCTTCTTCTGTGTCCTTCCATCTCTCCTTCTGTATTGCTTCCTTTGACACACACTTACACTGCTTTCACTTATAAAACTGAGCTGAATATCTTTTTGTGTTTTAGACCGTTTGAAGTCGTCATCGTGGACATTCTGATGGACATTTTTCAGGATTTCTTTTGAGGAATCCAATGAGACATTCTTGTAGTAAAAAGTAAAATGTCCCGTCAAATCTGAGAGGAAAGTCGTCTTCCATCAGGTTGTTGAATAAAGAGTCCTGAGAGATAGAATGATGAATTAATGTGTCCATAATGTGAATCTACTGTAACTTGAATGTGTTTTATGGTTCAGCAGCGTTACCTGTGGGACCTCGTCTGCTATGAATCAGGGAACACTTCCATCGTATGTGGAATGTTCGACGTATTGATCAGCTGCCTCATCAATAAATGAAAAGAGCCTCCAGCGCAGCGATGAAATCCTCCTCTGATCCTCGATTCATGGACCTGACCGAGCTAACCAGGAAACACGGCATAAGGATCCCGCCGACTGCCTGGCAGTGGGGGAGCTTGTCGGCCACAGCAGCGTGAAGTCCGCTGCGCGAATGAACAATGCCGTGGTCGTCTTTTTAGACACCATAAGAAACGCGAACATTGTGTTGGACAACGGGATCGAGGTGGGCGGTCACTTCCTACCCGTCTATCCTCTCTGCTCACCGGCAGTGAGAGTCACCGTGTCCAACGTCCCACCGTTCATCAGAGA
>JAVDOI010000047.1:903682-943682 GCA_032191485.1 Leptoclinus maculatus | reverse complement strand
AAGAAACAGGGTCAGTTCATCATCTTCCTCAGTTAAAGACTTTGATCCAATGAATCAGCGTAAAACAATTGTTTATTCTCAGAAGTTTTATTTTACTGCAGTCATTAGTTTCTAATTCAGGGAAACCAGTAAATGATGCATTTAAGTTCCTTTATGTGACATTCAGACGATCAGAGAATCACTTCTTAAAACACATTTTACAGACTTTACTGGCTTTTATGTCACGTCGTCGCTTTTCAGTTTCATTTTTATTTGTTGATTTTACTAAATTATTTTATTTTATTTTGTATATCTTAGTTTATTTGTATTGACTGTCTCACTGAGTTATTATTATTAATATATAAAAACAGTTTTTTTTTTTAGATGTCTGTTTTCGTTTAGTTTTGTAACCAGAAGTGAAATATGAAGTTTATCATATTCGTTGCTTCTAAACTTCACCAGCAGGGGGCGACATCCTCAACTCCTGCAGGTGCATGGTGGAGTGTGTGCATGATGAACTTTTGTGTCATTTTTTACATTTGTATCAATATTTCTATTAATACTTGGTCTTGAAACTGTGATGAAATGTAACATTTTTGGTGTCTTTATCTTTTTATTCTTTTTTATTGTTTATCCTCTTTTCAAGCACGACTTATCTTATAACGTTGATGTCTTCTAACCTGCACAATGTTCAAACTGGTTTATTATCATTGTTGTTATTGTTAATATTTGTATTGTTATTAATAAAAATAGTATTGTTATTATGTATTGTCCTTTTATATAAATGTAAGTTCAAATAAACAAATTTAATGTTACAGGAGAACAAAAATAAATCTTTGGAGCAAAACAATGAAAATAAGACCAGAGTTGTAATATGAATACAAAATGATTCTTCAACAAACGGACGTCTCCCCTGAAATAATCCGCTCATGTGGACCGTTTGTAGTTTTGACGTCATCCTTCCTGAGAGCAGCGCCGTCACAGCGCAGCGTCACAGGTTTGTAATAACAGCCTGTGAGTTAACTGTGTGCGAGCTAATGGAGGTCAGATGAGCTGTAATGGCAGCAGATCGCCTTTTCCTTCCAGTCGATGACTTTTAATGTCTCCGTCTTCCAAATGAGGAGCCGTTACCCAATGACTGGTTGCCAGGTAACCGTGTCCTTTTTGGACCGTTAAGGTTTGGAGACGGAGCTCGTAGTTTTAGCAGAGTCCGTGTTTTCTATGAAAGCACTTCAACAAAATGTGTCTCTGTGGGTTTGTTTTAATGTTGTTCTAGTTTTATGGCTCAGCTTTTACTTTATGAGCTTAATTTAGCCTTAAATTTCCTCTTTATGTTTTAATCTCCTTTACTGCAAAATAGTTTTTCTTTTTCTTTATCGACTCAATTTAAGAAAAGTGCTAAAGAAAAAAGTTTAGTAATTACATGACGTCATCAAGAGACCAGAGTGTTATGATGGTCAACATTTATGGAAAAGTATAAATAAGTATTCAGTTTTACAAATCGCATTCAAAATATACAATATACAGGACAACACTTCAACTCCTTTTACTGCTTAAACTTGAAACGACACTTCAATATCTGCAGTTTTTACATGTAAACTGACACTAACTCTCTTCAATAAATTAACTCCAACTGACATTGTAATGCTAATTCTTTAAGTAACACTTCAACTGCTTTCAGCCTTTGCACTTCGTGTCCTTTCAGTGGTTGAACTTTGACTGACTCTCAAACTGCTTTCAATTGAAAAAAAACATCTCCTTTCACTTCCTGATTGTAACCAGCCTGGTCTCTAAAAAGGTTTGTTCTAATGAAAAGCTGTGAAACACTTTTACCCAGAAGACGTTCATGTTCCGTGTGAAACAACAACTGGACATTTACCTTTTGTTTACATTATGCCACACCATCATCTTTTACTAAACACAACCAAGAAGCTTTTTTTGTGTTTTCTTTCAGTTTACAACGTTTAACGTCGTGTTTAAAACAACAAACTGCTTCAACGATAAATCCGGCCTTTATATTACGTTTGCATTGCTTTATTATCAACCAATCATATTCATTGTTATCACTTCACAGGTTTTAACTCTGATATTTCACAGAATGATACCGTTTCTGAAATTTACAGTTAAAAATCACTTCATTGTTTTGAATAAAAACTGTCGCCCACGTGTTTGACGCTCATGCTAAATGATGGCGTTAGTAGAACATCCAACGTGTTCTGAAACGTGTTTATCATGAAGTGAAAACCAAGTTCAAAGGGTTTAATTGAAACAATTATACTAATTAAACATAACATTTAACATACAGTACACATTAACTAGGCCTTGTGATAAGATCATTTTGTACATTTTTCATCACTTTTCAAAAAGTGAAACAGAAGCTCCACAGTCACATTTGTTATGAAGCTTTAATAAAACAGAACACAAAAGAAAAAGGTTGAAATAATGGAAGTGAAGATGAAGAAGAGAGCAGACGCCTGATAATGAATCTTTCATTGAAATTGGAGTTTGATTAATTAGACCGAACAGTTGCTACTAATGATGTATGAGGAACACACACACACACACACACACACACAAACACACACACACACACACACACATACACACACATACACACAGAGTCTGATCAATACAAGCACATTAAGGAATTATCGACTGAGGAAATTAAAGGTTTAATTAATCAGCGAGCGGCTGTTTCTGGGTTTTCTGATCGACCCTGAACCAGATTTATGTTCCTGATCAATAACACAAAGTGGACCTGCTGTTAAATATACAGCCGCTTTATGCTACTATCAATAACACACGGATGCTGCTGTCTGCTGGACTGGTCAGTAACCACAGTTACATTTATTAAAAAAAGACTGATACACTTCCAGGTTAAATTACATGTAAACCAATAATTATAACACTCGTCAATTATTGCACCTTCAACACAGCTTGAACGTATGGAAACTATTGCACTGTAATCAGACTGTATATAAGAAGTGGACGTAGTCATGGTGACATCACCCGTTGGTTTGTGGACTGATGTTTTGAAACCTCAAGTTCTGTGTTTTGGCCGTCGCCATCTTGTTTTTGTTTAACCAGTGAACAGGAAGTGACCACATCTGGACTGAGGAGGAGTGACGTAGAGACGCCGTATACGTCTCTGGTAGAGACCTGTCAATCACTGTGTAGCCCCGCCCCTAAAGCATCCCCTGCTTTATGGTCTGTTTGACTCTAAATGGACCATAATGTACTAAATGAACATCATGCTGTATTGAAGAAGACTTGAAACTAGAGATTGAGACCATAAACTCATGTTTACAATGTTTACTGAGGTAATAAATCAAGAGAGAAGTAGAGTCATTTTCTCATAGACTTCTATAGAACCAGAGGAGTCGCCCCCTGGTGGACACTAGAGAGAATGCAGCTTTAACACATGAAGCTTTGACTTCACTTCAAAGAACCGGAGGTTGACGCCTGATTTGTATTCATATATAAAAGACATATAATCATAATTTATAACCTGAGAAAGCTCTTGGTGTCCTGTATGTACTTTTGTACTTCACTAACGCCACCTACGTAAGTTACGTAACAAACAGTTATTTTAACCTAAACCGCGATTGTGTAGTTTTGTTGCCTAAACAAGCAAGAGGGACGTTAGGTCTGAGGAAATAAAGTCATATCCACATCCTCACTGTTTTCAGAAATCAATAAGTGGTAATTAACTGATACACCATTATATCTTAATGCTCCATGACAGTCAACTAACGTCTATCATGAAATGAATGTAAAACATGAAATCTGATTAAAGGACAATTAAAAAAAGTCACTTCATTAAATGAAATATAGATGTTTAAATATGAAATCTAGAATCATAAAATGTAATTTATCTTGGTCACTGAACTTTAGTTCATTGTCTCACACTCACACAAACAGTATGAATGTGTGTAATCTAAGTACTCATTGAGGTCATAAAGATTAACGGGCGTACAGCTGAACTCCACATTAAAGTTCGACGAGAGAAATTATTTTATAAACGTAACTACTTATTTTAACCATCATGTTTCTTCTAAACCTAACTTTCTTTCGTAACAAAATGTCTGTGAACTCTTCTTGACTGAATATTCAACCTGAGAAATATGTAGCACTCAATAAACATTTATAATGTGTGAAAAGATGAAGATGAAGATGGTTTACAAATGATTTTTAATCACACAGAAGATTTCACATCATCTTTTCCAGATGTCTCGATTTAATGTCGGACAAAAACAGAAACACAAACGATTCTCTGGTAGAAAACTGACGACTGTTAGATTTCTCTTCTTCTTCTTCTTCTTCTTCTTCTTCTTCATCTGAGCGCGGCCTCCTCTGACAGGTGATAATTACAACTTCCCGTCAGCCTTTCTTCTTCTGTCTCCGGTATTAAAGTGAGACTTGATAATTAGCCTTCAGTCCTCCCACGGCGTTCGTCTCTTTGCTCTTCGTTCTTCTGTTCGTTCCTCTGTTGCTGGATTCTAAGTTTGGACTTGCAAATGAGGCTTCCTGTGAGAGTCAGCCACAGGGGGCTTCTGGGTAACGCAGTCCGAAGAGACGGGGAGACGACAGGAGGGATGAAAACAAAAGTCTGTGTTGGTTTTCACTTTGTTTGAGTTCATCAAGTTTTCCACATTGAGATAAACTGAAACCAACAGAAGATGATCTTTTATTTGGTCTTTCTATCATTTTTATTTCTAATAATGTCACACAAGAACCAGAGAACCAGAGAACCAGAGAACCAGAGAACCCGGTGTGTTCATCTGGAGTTTCACAGATAAACACTGGAAACCCCTGAAGTTGGATTCTCACTCAGCAGCAGAAAGAAGTGTAAACGTGGAGAAGAATGGAGGATTACTGACCCCCCCCCCCCTATTCAAACTCTTCAGATTTAATACAGATGATATATTCATGCAGATCTTTTCTGGAGATGAATCCTCAGAGGGAGGTGAGAGACGAGTCTGTCCGTCTTTTATCTGAATATTATACTTTTCTTATTTTTCTTTATCACTTTCTGATAAAAACAGGAAACTGTCCAGTTTATATAATATGAATACTTTTACTATTTTAACTCTGTGGTATGAGTACTTTACCTAGAACAGAGTATTTCTACTCTGTGGTATGAGTACTTTACCTGGAACAGAGTATTTCTACTCTGTGGTATGAGTACTTTACCTGGAACAGAGTATTTCTACTGTGTGGTACGAGTACTTTACCTGGAACAGAGTATTTCTACTGTGTGGTACGAGTACTTTACCTGGAACAGAGTATTTCTACTGTGTGGTACGAGTACTTTACCTGGAACAGAGTATTTTAACTCTGTGGTACGAGTACTTTACCTGGAACAGAGTATTTCTACTGTGTGGTACGAGTACTTTACCTGGAACAGAGTATTTCTACTGTGTGGTACGAGTACTTTACCTGGAACAGAGTATTTCTACTGTGTGGTACGAGTACTTTACCTGGAACAGAGTATTTCTACTGTGTGGTACGAGTACTTTACCTGGAACAGAGTATTTCTACTGTGTGGTACGAGTACTTTACCTGGAACAGAGTATTTCTACTGTGTGGTACTTTACCTGGAACAGAGTATTTCTACTGTGTGGTACTTTACCTGGAACAGAGTATTTCTACTGTGTGGTACGAGTACTTTACCTGGAACAGAGTATTTCTACTGTGTGGTACGAGTACTTTACCTGGAACAGAGTATTTCTACTGTGTGGTACGAGTACTTTACCTGGAACAGAGTATTTCTACTGTGTGGTACGAATACTTTACCTGGAACAGAGTATTTCTACTGTGTGGTACTTTACCTGGAACAGAGTATTTCTACTGTGTGGTACTTTACCTGGAACAGAGTATTTCTACTGTGTGGTACTTTACCTGGAACAGGGTATTTCTACTGTGTGGTACGAGTACTTTACCTGGAACAGAGTATTTTTACTGTGTGGTACTTTACCTGGAACAGAGTATTTCTACTGTGTGGTACGAGTACTTTACCTGGAACAGAGTATTTCTACTGTGTGGTACAAGTACTTTACCTGGAACAGAGTATTTTTACTGTGTGGTACTTTACCTGGAACAGAGTATTTCTACTGTGTGGTACGAGTACTTTACCTGGAACAGAGTATTTCTACTGTGTGGTACGAGTACTTTACCTGGAACAGAGTATTTTTACTGTGTGGTACTTTACCTGGAACAGAGTATTTCTACTGTGTGGTATGAGTACTTTACCTGGAACAGAGTATTTGTACTGTGTGGTATGAGTACTTTACCTGGAACAGAGTATTTCTACTGTGTGGTACTTTACCTGGAACAGAGTATTTCTACTGTGTGGTACGAGTACTTTACCTGGAACAGAGTATTTTTACTGTGTGGTACTTTACCTGGAACAGAGTATTTCTACTGTGTGGTACTTTACCTGGAACAGAGTATTTCTACTGTGTGGTACGAGTACTTTACCTGGAACAGAGTATTTTTACTGTGTGGTACTTTACCTGGAACAGGTGGGAGGATTCTGACTCAGACTGAGTCCACCATCATCTCTGTGTTCCTCTGGATCTGATCAGAGGATCATCAGAGGATCTGGACTCCTCACTCCACCTGGACCTGGATTTAGTTTAGTCCTTTGGTTCCTTCATGTGTTCTGACCCTAAAGTGTCTCTGCAGATGAGTTGTGTTCATGACAACATGATGTTTCTGCTTTGCTTCCTGTTGCAGCTCCTCCCTGTGGAACGATGGAGTTCTGCACTTCATTTACTCATATTCCTCAATAACTGGGAGTTGATCTCACATGTATGAAGTTACCTTATTACCACCAATACCAGCCTCTTCTCGTGTTATAACACACACAGATTAGCTCGTAACAAACAGGAAGAGAAGATGAAACCTGAACCTGAACTCAATCAAAGCTTCACTTTAGTTTCTCAACTGATGAACAGATTGTGTTCATCAGCTTAATATTTACACTTTATGTTCATGAGTCATGTAAACAGGAGATTAATAAAGCTGACTGTCTGTTCTTTAGTTTATTACAGTTTCATGTCGTTATCACCAACGTTCATGTTCTGACTTCACATGATGGAACTGGATTAGAGATGAAACCTGATTTAATAAGACTCAGTTTAGGTTCTAACAGGATGAGAAATGATTCACTAAGATGCCATCAAACTATTAAATGATAAAGTTCTTTATTATCAAGCTTTTTATATCTTCATGTGTTTTATGTTCAACGTTTTTTACAATAAAGTTGATGTAAAATGAGCCTCAAATAGAGCCGTGATCTCTACATGCAGCTACATCCTCAGTCTGTCTGTTAACTGTTACCAATGAGCCTAAAACTCCAATCCAAGGACTTCCTACAGTAACGTGAAAGCTGTTCTTGAACCATTGGGAGTACATGCATGGTGTTGCTCTCTTTTGAAAGGTAACTCTCTTTCTTGAATGTATGGTTTGCATAAATCGAATCACAAGAATCTTAGCTTTCCAAAGAGATGTCGCATCAGTACCTACCTGTACAACACAGGTGTGCTGTTAACACTGCGACGGGTTGACACTCGTGGTTCTTACAATCAAAAGTAACGGTTGAAATCAAAATGTAAAGAAAAACCTTTGACTTCTTTTGACACTGTGTGTTTGAGTTTTGTCTTTCGACTTGGTCTGCCTCTAACTGAGCTTCATGTCCGTTCTCTGGTTGTGGCTCAGTGTTTATTCATGAGTAGAAGAAGAACTTGTCTCCAGTGTTTCCTGTTTGTTCAGATGCTGATCTGTAGAGCAGCTGTGAGCCTCTTGTCTCAAAGCTGAACTTTGATATTTCTTTGATCTGTAATAAACAGTCAAATTACACCATTTAACTTTACAATTATTAAACAGGAATTTAATGATTTTTGGCCACAAGAGTGAAGAAAACATGAAAACATGAAAACATGAAAACAAGTCGACGGAGACGACGGCTCCTCAGATACTCCTGTTCTATTTTATTGTTTGTTTACTTTTTAGTTCATTGTTAATGTTTGATTTATTTCCTTTCCTTCTCTTTTCACATGTATATTATATTATAACAAGAATATATTTGTTCTAATAATAGAACATTTTATTCTATTGCTGTGATTGTAGTTTGTATGAAGCTACTGTTACATATTAAATACATATTTATATATCATAACAGATGAAATATTCTGCAGCTCATTTTGTTTTGTTCTGTATTTACTGTAGAATTTATAATCATGTAACACCCGTTTTATTAAATGTGTTGATTCATTATTAACACGGTGAAATAAAGCAGCGGCGTCATATTTATGTTTTACGGTCGTTACGCTGAGACGAGGATTTAATAATCACATCATGTGTTACAGGTTCAGTCGCTGCTGCCGACGTGCCTCTGAGCAATGTAAAGTGTCATGTGATCAGTGAGTTTCTCTGTGTGCAGTAACAGAAAGGTCCACAGCGCCCCCCAGTGGCTTCACTCTGAACTACACGGGTTTAAGACTCAACTGATGCATCAGTTCAAAGTCCTGTTTGACTTTTAGATCACGTGATTCATTCATGTGTTTAGTCATGACATCACGTGATTCATTCATGTGTTTAGTCATGACGTCATGTTATTCATTCATGTGTTAAGTCATGACATCACGTGATTCATTCATGTGTTTAGTCATGACATCATGTTATTCATTCATGTGTTTAGTCATGACATCACGTGATTCATTCATGTGTTTAGTCATGACATCACGTGATTCATTCATGTGTTTAGTCATGACATCACGTGATTCATTCATGTGTTTAGTCATGACATCATGTTATTCATTCATGTGTTTAGTCATGACATCACGTGATTCATTCATGTGTTTAGTCATGACATCACGTGATTCATTCATGTGTTTAGTCATGACATCACGTGATTCATTCATGTGTTAAGTCATGACATCACGTGATTCATTCATGTGTTTAGTCATGACGTCATGTTATTCATTCATGTGTTTAGTCATGACATCACGTGATTCATTCATGTGTTTAGTCATGACATCATGTTATTCATTCATGTGTTTAGTAATGACATCACGTGATTCATTCATGTGTTTAGTCATGACATCACGTGATTCATTCATGTGTTTAGTCATGACATCACGTGATTCATTCATGTGTTTAGTCATGACATCACGTGATTCATTCATGTGTTAAGTCATGACATCATGTTATTCATTCATGTGTTAAGTCATGACATCATGTTATTCATTCATGTGTTTAGTCATGACATCACGTGATTCATTCATGTGTTAAGTCATGACATCATGTTATTCATTCATGTGTTTAGTCATGACATCACGTGATTCATTCATGTGTTAAGTCATGACATCATGTTATTCATTCATGTGTTTAGTCATGACATCACGTGATTCATTCATGTGTTTAGTCATGACATCACGTGATTCATTCATGTGTTTAGTCATGACGTCACGTGATTCATTCATGTGTTTAGTCATGACATCACGTGATTCATTCATGTGTTTAGTCATGACATCATGTTATTCATTCATGTGTTTAGTCATGACATCACGTGATTCATTCATGTGTTTAGTCATGACATCATGTTATTCATTCATGTGTTTAGTCATGACGTCACGTGATTCATTCATGTGTTTAGTCATGACATCACGTTATTCATTCATGTGTTTAGTCATGACATCACGTGATTCATTCATGTGTTTAGTCATGACGTCACGTTATTCATTCATGTGTTTAGTCATGACATCATGTTATTCATTCATGTGTTTAGTCATGACATCACGTGATTCATTCATGTGTTTAGTCATGACATCATGTTATTCATTCATGTGTTTAGTCATGACATCACGTGATTCATTCATGTGTTAAGTCATGACATCATGTTATTCATTCATGTGTTTAGTCATGACATCACGTGATATATTTTATATATTAAACTATTGACATGTTTCAGCCTCTCCTCTCTCCTCTCTCCTCTCTCCTCTCTCCTCTCTCCTCTCTCCTCTCTCCTCTCTCCTCTCTCCTCTCTCCTCTCTCCTCTCTCCTCTCTCCTCTCTCCTCTCTCCTCTCCTCTCCTCTCTCCTCTCTCCTCTCTCCTCTCTCCTCTCTCCTCTCTCCTCTCTCCTCTCTCCTCTCTCCTCTCCTCTCTCCTCTCCTCTCTCCTCTCTCCTCTCTCCTCTCTCCTCTCTCCTCTCTCCTCTCTCCTCTCTCCTCTCCTCTCTCTCCTCTCTCCTCTTTAAACTTCACACTTTAAACTGTGTGTGTGTGTGTGTGTGTTAGGTTTGCAGTGATCAGTCTTTCACTTTATGAATGAGAACATGTTGTCTCAGACATGTCTGATGAGTAACAGGTGAACATGTTGTCTCAGACATGTCTGATGAGTAACAGGTGAACATGTTGTCTCAGACATGTCTGATGAGTAACAGGTGAACATGTTGTCTCAGACATGTCTGATGAGTAACAGGTGAACATGTTGTCTCAGACATGTCTGATGAGTAACAGGTGAACATGTTGTCTCAGACATGTCTGATGAGTAACAGGTGAACATGTTGTCTCAGACATGTCTGATGAGTAACAGGTGAACATGTTGTCTCAGACATGTCTGATGAGTAACAGGTGAACATGTTGTCTCAGACATGTCTGATGAGTAACAGGTGAACATGTTGTCTCAGACATGTCTGATGAGTAACAGGAGAACATGTTGTCTCAGACATGTCTGATGAGTAACAGGTGAACATGTTGTCTCAGACATGTCTGATGAGTAACAGGTGAACATGTTGTCTCAGACATGTCTGATGAGTAACAGGTGAACATGTTGTCTCAGACATGTCTGATGAGTAACAGGTGAACATGTTGTCTCAGACATGTCTGATGAGTAACAGGTGAACATGTTGTCTCAGACATGTCTGATGAGTAACAGGAGAACATGTTGTCTCAGACTTGTCTGATGAGTAACAGGTGAACATGTTGTCTCAGACATGTCTGATGAGTAACAGGTGAACATGTTGTCTCAGACATGTCTGATGAGTAACAGGAGAACATGTTGTCTCAGACTTGTCTGATGAGTAACAGGTGAACATGTTGTCTCAGACTTGTCTGATGAGTAACAGGTGAACATGTTGTCTCAGACTTGTCTGATGAGTAACAGGTGAATATGTTGTCTCAGACATGTCTGATGAGTAACAGGAGAACATGTTGTCTCAGACTTGTCTGATGAGTAACAGGTGAACATGTTGTCTCAGACTTGTCTGATGAGTAACAGGTGAACATGTTGTCTCAGACATGTCTGATGAGTAACAGGTGAACATGTCTCAGACATGTCTGATGAGTAACAGGTGAACATGTTGTCTCAGACATGTCTGATGAGTAACAGGTGAACATGTTGTCTCAGACTTGTCTGATGAGTAACAGGTGAACATCTTGTCTCAGACATGTCTGATGAGTAACAGGTGAACATGTTGTCTCAGACATGTCTGATGAGTAACAGGTGAACATGTTGTCTCAGACATGTCTGATGAGTAACAGGTGAACATGTTGGAGTTTGTCCACCAGAGGGCGTGAATGACTCTTACTACACATCACATGTGAACACACACTGGAGCTGATTCTGACTCAATCCAACATACAAATACACACCAGAGCACCACATGTGGATTAATCCGCCGCTGAAATAGTCCCCAACAAAGTCCCTGTTTCCTGTTTGTTTGGTAAGAATTACAGAGAGCAGCTGAGTGTGTTGTAGTCATGAAGCTACATATGTGTGAGGTGACTTTACACTTTAGTTTGTTTTGATCAGCTGCTGGTTACAAGTTATGACCATCGACTCAAAACCACTCAAATAAAAACGAGCACGAAGACTCTGATGTGGGAGTACTACTACTGTATTATTATAAAGTACTACTACTGTATTATTATAAAGTACTACTACTGTATTATTATAGAGTACTACTACTGTATTATTATAAAGTACTACTACTGTATTATTATAAAGTACTACTACTGTATTATAAAGTACTACTACTGTATTATTATAGAGTACTACTACTGTATTATTATAAAGTACTACTACTGTATTATTATAGAGTACTACTACTGTATTATTATAAAGTACTACTACTGTATTATTATAAAGTACTACTACTGTATTATAAAGTACTACTACTGTATTATTATAGAGTACTACTACTGTATTATTATAAAGTACTACTACTGTATTATTATAGAGTACTACTACTGTATTATTATAAAGTACTACTACTGTATTATTATAAAGTACTACTACTGTATTATAAAGTACTACTACTGTATTATTATAGAGTACTACTACTGTATTATTATAAAGTACTACTACTGTATTATTATAGAGTACTACTACTGTATTATTATAAAGTACTACTACTGTATTATTATAAAGTACTACTACTGTATTATTATAAAGTACTACTACTGTATTATTATAGAGTACTACTACTGTATTATTATAAAGTACTACTACTGTATTATTATAGAGTACTACTACTGTATTATTATAAAGTACTACTACTGTATTATTATAAAGTACTACTACTGTATTATAAAGTACTACTACTGTATTATTATAGAGTACTACTACTGTATTATTATAAAGTACTACTACTGTATTATTATAGAGTACTACTACTGTATTATTATAAAGTACTACTACTGTATTATTATAAAGTACTACTACTGTATTATTATAAAGTACTACTACTGTATTATTATAAAGTACTACTACTGTATTATAAAGTACTACTACTGTATTATTATAGAGTACTACTACTGTATTATTATAAAGTACTACTACTATATTATTATAGAGTACTACTACTGTATTATTATAAAGTACTACTACTGTATTATTATAAAGTACTACTACTGTATTATTATAGAGTACTACTACTGTATTATTATAAAGTACTACTACTGTATTATTATAGAGTACTACTACTGTATTATTATAAAGTACTACTACTGTATTATTATAAAGTACTACTACTGTATTATTATAAAGTACTACTACTGTATTATTATAGAGTACTACTACTGTATTATTATAAAGTACTACTACTGTATTATTATAAAGTACTACTACTGTATTATTTTAAAGTACTACTACTGTATTATTATAGAGTACTACTACTGTATTATTATAAAGTACTACTACTGTATTATTATAAAGTACTACTACTGTATTATAAAGTACTACTACTGTATTATAAAGTACTACTACTATATTATTATATAGTACTACTACTGTATTATTATAAAGTACTACTACTGTATTATAAAGTACTACTACTGTATTATTATAAAGTACTACTACTGTATTATAAAGTACTACTACTGTATTATTATAAAGTACTACTACTGTATTATTATAAAGTACTACTACTGTATTATTATAAAGTACTACTACTGTATTATAAAGTACTACTACTGTATTATTATAAAGTACTACTACTGTATTATTATAAAGTATTACTACTGTATTATAAAGTACTACTACTGTATTATTATAAAGTACTACTACTGTAGTATTATAAAGTACTAGTACTGTATTATTATAAAGTACTACTACTGTATTATTATAAAGTACTACTACTGTATTATTATAAAGTACTACTACTGTATTATAAAGTACTACTACTGTATTATTATAGAGTACTACTACTGTATTATTATAAAGTACTACTACTGTATTATAAAGTACTACTACTGTATTATTATAGAGTACTACTACTGTATTATTATAGAGTACTACTACTGTATTATTATAAAGTATTACTACTGTATTATAAAGTACTACTACTGTATTATTATAAAGTACTACTACTGTAGTATTATAAAGTACTAGTACTGTATTATTATAAAGTACTACTACTGTATTATTATAAAGTACTACTACTGTATTGTTATAAAGTACTACTACTGTATTATAAAGTACTACTACTGTATTATTATAAAGTACTACTACTGTATTATTATAAAGTACTACTACTGTATTATTATAAAAACAAGATACGAAAAAAAAAGCTAAAAGACCTAAGAAGCATGTTAACACACACACACTCACACACACACACACACACACACACACACACATACACCAGCTGATCCGTTCTTTAGTAAACTTCCATGTAAACAAATTGGGCTACTGTCCCCCCCCCCCCCCCCCCCTCTTCCCCCCCATCATCAACCTCCGTCTCCCAATGAGCTCGGGTCCATCGCTATAGCAACTGGTTGCCATGGGCGACGAGACACAGCCAGCATCCTCGCAGTCGCAGTCGGAGGCAGAGCGGAGAGAAGGCGCGGCGCGAGCAGAGCAGCAGAGGAAGACGTGTTCTCGCCAAAATAAAACCCCCAAGAAATAAAACACAAAGCGTCCAATCAGACGGCTGGAGTCTCCTGCTTCTGCTGCCCACCTCTGGAGAGGAAACAAGAGGAGGAGAGGAGGAGAGGAGGAGAGGAGGAGAGGATGCTGACAACTTGTTCTCCCTGGAAAGTGTTGCTTCAGCGCTCGGCTGTGTTGGAGTGCAGGCGGTGACCCCGACGCCGCCAACGAGACCGACCGCCGCTACCGCTACCGCTGCCGCTGCCGCTGCCGCTGCCGCTGCCGCTGCCGCTGCCGCTGCCGCTGCTGCTGCTGCTGCTGCTGCTGCAGGGTGAGTCCCAACTTCCCTTTTAATTCCAGTTGGTGTGTTTTACCTGAATCCTGTCGGGAGTCCTGAGGGTCCAGACTAAAGGGGTTCATGGTGGAGCGTTGTGTCGTAGACCTCTGAATGTGTGATGGCGTCTCGAGCCGGTGAACACGCAGGAAACTGTGATGCTTTCCTGGTTTATTCTAGTAAATACTAACTGAGAAACGTAATTTAATACTTTGGTGTCGTGCAGTGCAGTTCATGTGCTACAGCTGAAGGAACAATACTTTAGTGTTAGATTAAAACAAACCGAATTCATGCAGAGATCCAGTCTGATGATCTGAGAAGCATCTAGAGAATCATGAAGAGAATCATGAAGAGAAGTGCCTCAGAGGTCAGTACACCCCCAAAGATTCCCAGAATAAAAACCTAAAGAGCTGCAAAGACATAAAATGACCACAAAGATACGCAAAACAACCACATAGATACACATAACAACCACAAAGATACACATAACAACCTCAAAGATACACATAACAACCTCAAAGATACACATAACAACCACAAAGATACACATAACAACCACAAAGATACACATAACAACCTCAAAGATACACATAACAACCACAAAGATACACATAACAACCACAAAGATACACATAACAACCTCAAAGATACACATAACAACCACAAAGATACACATAACAACCTCAAAGATACACATAACAACCTCAAATATACACATAACAACCACAAAGAAGATACACATAACAACCTCAAAGATACACATAACAACCACAAAGATACACATAACAACCACAAAGATACACATAACAACCACAAAGAGACTGAAAACAACCACAAAGATGCAAAATTAGTCACTAATTCTTTGAATCTTCACACAAACATCTCGCCATTAAAAAAACAAATCGTCACTTTGACATTTGAGGGACAATTTGTGTTTTTACTGGCAAGTTATATGTTGGAACTATTGTTGTGAGACTCCATGAAGTCACTCTCGTGTTCATCAGTGAGCTTCAGAGGTTGTGTTTCTTCAGCCTCATGTTTCAGATGTTATTGTCTGTTCACCACTTTGGTTCAGACTGAAACAACTGAAACTCTTCTTAACTGGACATCGTTGGACAGAGCCGGGCTAGCTGTTTCCTCCTGCGTCCAGTCCTTATGCTAAGCTAAGCTAACCGTGTCCTGATTGATATCCATCTTCTGGTCTCACTGCTACAAAGAAAGGGAATGAGAATATTCCTTGAAAGCAGCAGAGAGAGATGAAGGAGTGATGACTCCTCATGTTGAGGTTCCATCAGCTGGTCCAGATGTTTAACAGACCTGATCCTGAATCTGATGTTTGTGAAGTCAAATGTACTTCAGATCATACGAGGAAGGAGAAACACATTTTATTTCTTCACACCTTCAGAGGTGAAGGTGTTAAAACGAACTGTAAGCAGGAGGAGAGCCGCTGTGACTCTAAATCTGTCGACACGTTTCATCCAAAAACAGCCCCGAGGAGGACCGCACGCGCTCAGTACGAACCTGAGACTGTAGAGTATTTATATCCACACGGACCTTTAACTGCTGTTATATTTAGACTTCTGTGTGCTGATGAACATCAAAGGGAGAACAAATGGAGCAGACAGACAAAGAAATAACTGTAATTACATCATCTTCACATGGAAGTACAGACAATCTGACGTTTACTCAAATGCAAATAAAGATGTTAGGTTTATGACTTTATCTATCTCTCTATTAAAGATGTTAGGTTATGAGTTTATCTATCTCTCTATTAAAGATGTTAGGAGTTTATCTATCTCTCTATTAAAGATGTTAGGTTATGAGTTTATCTATATCTCTATTAAAGATGTTAGGTTATGAGTTTATCTATCTCTCTATTAAAGATGTTAGGTCATGAGTTTATCTATATCTCTATTAAAGATGTTAGGTTATGAGTTTATCTATATCTCTATTAAAGATGTTAGGAGTTTATCTATCTCTCTATTAAAGATGTTAGGTTATGAGTTTATCTATATCTCTATTAAAGATGTTAGGTCATGAGTTTATCTATCTCTCTATTAAATATGTTAGGTCATGAGTTTATATATCTCTCTATTAAAGATGTTAGGTTATGAGTTTATCTATATCTCTATTAAAGATGTTAGGTCATGAGTTTATCTATATCTCTATTAAAGATGTTAGGTTATGAGTTTATCTATATCTCTATTAAAGATGTTAGGTTATGAGTTTATCTATATCTCTATTAAAGATGTTAGGTCATGAGTTTATCTATATCTCTATTAAAGATGTTAGGTTATGAGTTTATCTATATCTCTATTAAAGATGTTAGGTTATGAGTTTATCTATATCTCTATTAAAGATGTTAGGTCATGAGTTTATCTATATCTCTATTAAAGATGTTAGGTTATGAGTTTATCTATATCTCTATTAAAGATGTTAGGTTATGAGTTTATCTATATCTCTATTAAAGATGTTAGGTTATGAGTTTATCTATATCTCTATTAAAGATGTTAGGTCATGAGTTTATCTATATCTCTATTAAAGATGTTAGGTCATGGGTTTATCTATATCTCTATTAAAGATGTTAGGTTATGAGTTTATCTATATCTGTTGGTTTTTAGCGTTTCACTGTCTTGGATTCATCCGTCCCCATTTTGGTTTTTGCTCGTCGTCATCTTTCGTCTTCTGATATCGATGTGATTACTTTTGTTCTTTATTACTTTTCATTTACTTGTAACTGTGGTTTTGTTTCTTGGACTTGAGTAACGGATCTTCTTCCACCACTAAGATCACAAGACAAACGTATTCCATCATTTTACATAATGAAATATTCATATGCAATACAAGAAAACATAGAAACATAAGATAGTTTATAGAACGTTCAACGTTTACACATTGGAATGTAAATCGAGGCGATGAAGCAGAAAATTATAATCAACCCCAAAATAGAACCAAGACAGAAGTGTGAGAGGAGGAGAGGGAGGAGGAGGGAGGGAGGAGAGAGGAGGAGAGAGGAGGAGAGGAGGAGAGGAAGAGAGGAGGAAGGAGGGAGGAGGAGAGAGGAGGAGAGGAGGAGAGGAGGGAGGAGGGAGGAGGAGAGAGGAGGAGGGAGGGAGGAGAGAGGAGGAGAGAGGAGAAGAGGAGGAGAGGAAGAGAGGAGGAAGGAGGGAGGAGGAGAGAGGAGGAGAGGAGGAGAGGAGGAGAGGAGGGAGGAGAGAGGAGGAGAGGAGGGAGGAGGGAGGAGGAGAGAGGAGGAGAGGAGGAGAGGAAGAGAGGAGGAAGGAGGGAGGAGGAGAGAGGAGGAGAGGAGGAGAGGAGGGAGGAGGGAGGAGGAGAGAGGAGGAGAGAGGAGGAGAGAGGAGAAGAGGAGGAGAGGAAGAGAGGAGGAAGGAGGGAGGAGGAGAGAGGAGGAGAGGAGGAGAGGAGGGAGGAGGGAGGAGGAGAGAGGAGGAGAGAGGAGGAGAGAGGAGAAGAGGAGGAGAGGAAGAGAGGAGGAAGGAGGGAGGAGGAGAGAGGAGGAGAGGAGGAGAGGAGGAGAGGAGAGAGGAGGAGAGAGGAGGAGAGGAGGAGAGGAAGAGAGGAGGAAGGAGGGAGGAGGAGAGAGGAGGAGAGGAGGAGAGGAGGGAGGAGGGAGGAGGAGAGAGGAGGAGAGAGGAGGAGAGAGGAGAAGAGGAGGAGAGGAAGAGAGGAGGAAGGAGGGAGGAGGAGAGAGGAGGAGAGGAGGAGAGGAAGAGAGGAGGAAGGAGGGAGGAGGAGAGAGGAGGAGAGGAGGAGAGGAGGAGAGGAGGGAGGAGAGAGGAGGAGAGAGGAGGAGAGGAGGAGAGGAAGAGAGGAGGAAGGAGGGAGGAGGAGAGAGGAGGAGAGGAGGAGAGGAGGGAGGAGGGAGGAGGAGAGAGGAGGAGAGAGGAGGAGAGAGGAGGAGAGAGGAGAAGAGGAGGAGAGGAAGAGAGGAGGAAGGAGGGAGGAGGAGAGAGGAGGAGATGAGGAGAGGAGGAGAGGAGGAGAGGAGGGAGGAGAGAGGAGGAGAGGAGGGAGGAGGAGAGGAGGAGAGAGGAGAGAGGAGGAGAGGAGGGAGGAGGGAGGAGGAGAGAGGAGGAGAGGAGGAGAGGAGGGAGGAGGGAGGAGGAGAGAGGAGGAGAGAGGAGGAGAGAGGAGGAGAGAGGAGAAGAGGAGGAGAGGAAGAGAGGAGGAAGGAGGGAGGAGGAGAGAGGAGGAGAGGAGGAGAGGAGGAGAGGAGGGAGGAGAGAGGAGGAGAGGAGGGAGGAGGAGAGGAGGAGAGAGGAGAGAGGAGGAGAGGAGGGAGGAGGGAGGAGGAGAGAGGAGGAGAGGAGGAGAGGAGGAGAGGAGGAGAGAGGAGAGAGGAGAGGAGGAGAGGAGGGAGGAGGAGAGGAGGGAGGAGGAGAGGAGGAGAGGAGGAGAGGAGGAGAGGAGGGAGGAGGAGAGAGGAGGAGAGGAGGAGAGGAGGGAGGAGGAGAGGAGGGATGAGGAGAGAGGAGGAGAGGAGGAGAGGAGGAGAGGAGGGAGGAGGAGAGGAGGGAGGAGGAGAGAGGAGGAGAGGAGGAGAGGAGGAGAGGAGGGAGGAGGAGAGGAGGGAGGAGGAGAGAGGAGGAGAGGAGGAGAGGAGGAGAGGAGGAGAGGAGGGAGGAGGAGAGGAGGGAGGAGGAGAGAGGAGGAGAGGAGGGAGGAGGAGAGGAGGGAGGAGGAGAGAGGAGGAGAGGAGGAGAGAGGAGAGGAGGAGAGGAGGGAGGAGGAGAGGAGGGAGGAGGAGAGAGGAGGAGAGGAGGAGAGGAGGAAGGAGATGCGGCGACAGTCACACACTTCCTGGTATCATTTGGACAGATTTCATCAACAGGGAGATGAGACACAGAAAGTAATTACAGAGAAATGAAGAGAAGTGAAGCGTGGAGAGAGAACACGGAGGAAACAATAACCGACGTTCATTAGAAACAGAAAACACATGAAGATCTAACAGCTTCCTGCCCTTTGACCTTTGACTCAGAGTTCAGGGTGGGGGTTTAAATCTCTCTGCTTCCATTGTTGTCTTTACTTTAATTCATTTCAATAGAGACCAGTCGATGGTGTGTTCAAGAGACAAAGTAAAAATAAGTAAAACAGAACTATCCGATGATGTCGGCCGATATCTGGACGACACGACTTAATATGTCAAATAAATGTATTAACCCTTGAAAACCTTATTGCAAAGCATTCTGGGAATTTTCTAATCAGAATCTCAAAGTCCCAGTTAAACGAAAGTTAGATCGTCTTTATCTTCTCTTTTTCATTTAATAAAGATACTAATTTAATTATATATTATTTAAATTAAATGTTTTAAAGGCTCATAAATAAAGACTTCTTACGCTTTCAATTACAATTAAATCTTTAATTAAAGACTACAGATAAAACATTTTTAAGTTCAATAAACTACTTAACGTTTTTAAAAGAGCATCTCTTCCCTCTGCTTCATATAAAATCTATGAATATTTAAATATTCATTTCAACACAGATTAATCAGTAACATCCCAACACACACACATGAAACATGTTTTTAGTCCATAAATCTGCAGAAGTCTGAGAGTCTTCATGTTTTAACGTTTGTCCAGCGTCTCATTGATCCAGTGAAGCTCGTCCATCGATCGGCAGACCGGAGCCGATCACAGTATTCAGTTCTATCAGCGGTGGAGTCTGGACAGTTCAGCTGCTGTTTCTTCTTCTGTGGTGGTTAAATTAAAATGCAGGAAGCGGAGCAGTTCCTCTCAGAACGTCCAAACGTTCGGTTTGACGTCGTCTCTCTGCACCGCCGTCCTGCTGAGATGACTTATTGACGAGCTGTCGGCCAACAACCCCTCGTTAGAGCGCGTACAGTGCTGCTGGTTCAGATCGATGTGTCCGCTGTCGGGATGTTCCATCACTCGTAATGAATGTGATTCCAACCTCACGAGGAGTGTTTGTGTTCTGGTCCACATGTCCTCTGTCTCGTTGGGAGGTTGGTGACCTTTGTTTGGGACTTCCTCGGTCTCCCGTCCTCAGGCAGACCGAGGTGGGTTCTCTGTTCTAACCTGGTCGTCTAGAAGATGATTTGGTGGATGTGGGAAAATCTTTGACCTTTTTGGAGCATCGTGTGAGGAAGTCTGCGTCCTAATCGAGTGAAGCTGCATTCTCTCATCAAAACCAAACCTCTGTTGAGCCGCACGAAGCTCGTCAATGTCACACTAGACCCAGGCAGCCAATCAGGATCGAGCAAGAGGCGGGCTTTACTGCCTCACCACGGACTTCCTGTTTTGATGCCGGTAGACGCGGCGAGAACAGACATCGATATTTAGCGTTTTTTAATTACGATGAACTATAGAATCATTTTTGTATATTTGTGAGCCGCTGAGTCTTTAAAGCCGATCAGCGTTGAGATTCTTCTCCTTCACTGACGTTGAATCGTAATCTATGGAGGATAAACATATTGTATCCGTCTGTGTACACCTAGAACTCTATAACATATATTATATATATGTAATATACCTCATATTAGTACAGAGAGCAGAAACTATGTGTATACATGTTTGTGTATAATCAATAACCACGCTGATGACGTCATGTTGAGTGTTGATGGAGATGCTACAGTGTTAGCTTAGCATCGATAGAACCAGACTCCGTTCAGGAAACAAGTATTTTAAAAGTTGTTTGTTTGTCGTCTTGTGGAGAGAACTAACAAAACATGAATTCAGACTTTTTATGAATCTGCATCACTTTTTATTTGTTTATTAATTATTTAGTGTTCATCCTAATAAACCAGCGTCGTGTCTCTATATTCAGTGAACACTCCTCTGGATGAAGTGATGAATTAAAGATGCGTCATGAAGCAGAGAGGGAGACCTTCTGAAGTCATGATGCTGCAAATACACGTTTCATTAGTAGAAACTCACTGCTAACGTATACAAATACACACATATAATACTCAAAATACACTGGAGGAGGAAGTGAACTTTCTTCTTCTCTTCCTCTGATAATGTTCCACTCGCTGCTCAGACAAGACAGAAATAAAAATACTTCATTCAGGATCATTCGTTTTCTACCAAACTGTAGAAGAAGAACACACACACACACACACACACACACACAGTAATGGTTATTGATCTGTGGTCGTCTCTTCTGATCTCTGACTGTAATTGATCAGTGCTGCCGTCAGTCTGACGCGGCTCACCGGGCGCCGGCTGGACGCCAACATACACACACACACACACACATATACACACACACACACACACACACACATATACACACACACACACAGATACAGGATGAATCATGTTTGACAGTAACAAGGGGTTAATGGCGGTCAATAGTTATGTAACCTGATGATGATGATGATGGAGCATCATTACACACACACACACACACACTCCTCTGCAGGGAGGTGGACGAGCAGCGCTGAGCTACAATCTGTGTGACAGATGACTCATGAAGCACCAGATCACATGAACGTGTTTTATTTGACCGATACACAAAACTAGAGACTACAAATCCCAAAACTAGAGACTACAAATCCCAAAACTAGAGACTACAAATGAGAAAATATTAATGAACGAATAAATAAAATCAACAGATTTGAACAATTGGACAAAAGAAACGTCAAAATGTGTCCTCATAGTGGTTATGTGCAGAAAAACCTTTACTGTAACAGAGTACTTCTAATGTCAGAGTGTGTAGGTGTGTGTGTGTGTGTGTGTGTGTGTGTGTGTGTGTGTGTGTGTGTGTGTGTGTGTGTGTGTGTGTGTGTGTGTGTGTGTGTGTGTGTGTGTGTGTGTGTGTGTGTGTGTGTAGGTGTGTGTGTGTGTGTGTGTGGCAGTAAATTGATTGCATGAATGAATAAAACGCCGTCATCTCTCTGCTGTCAAATCCAAACTGGAGACTCTGGAAACTACATCATCTCCTAATTGAATTCTGTCTTGCATGAAAGACGCAGGACTCACACACACACACACACACACACACACACACACACACACACACACATACGCGATCTCTCACATACACACACACACCTCCCTGCTGTGTGAGAACATCAGTTTCGTTTCATTGTTCTTTGTCTGTCATAGTAGTCTGTGGTAGTCAGTAGTCTGTAGTCTGTAGTTAGAGTCTGTAGTTAGAGTCTGTAGTTAGAGTATGTTGCAGTCAGTTGTAGTCAGTAGTTGTAGTCTGTAGTTGTAGTCTGTAGTTGTAGTCTGTAGTTGTAGTCTGTAGTTGTAGTCTGTAGTTGTAGTCTGTAGTTGTAGTCTGTAGTTGTAGTCTGTAGTTGTAGTCTGTAGTTGTAGTCTGTAGTTGTAGTATGTAGTTGTAGTCTGTAGGTGTAGTCTGTAGTCTGTAGTTAGAGTCTGTAGTTAGAGTATGTAGTTAGAGTATGTAGTTAGAGTCTGTTGCAGTCCGTAGTAGTCAGTAGTTGTAGTCAGTAGTTGTAGTCAGTAGTTGTAGTCTGTAATGATAGTAGTTGTAGTCTGTAGTCTGTAGTCTGTAGTCTGTAGTCTGTAGTCTGTAGTTGTAGTCAGTAGTTGTAGTCAGTAGCTGTAGTCAGTAGCTGTAGTCAGTAGCTGTAGTTGTAGTCAGTAGTTGTAGTCAGTAGTTGTAGTATGTAGTTGTAGTCAGTAGTTGTAGTTGTAGTTGTAGTTGTAGTTGTAGTTGTAGTTGTAGTTGTAGTTGTAGTCTGTAGTTGTAGTTGTAGTTGTAGTTGTAGTCAGTAGTTGTAGTTGTAGTTGTAGTCAGTGGTTGTAGTTGTAGTCAGTATTTGAAGTCAGTAGTTGTAGTCAGTAGTTGTAGTCAGTATTTGAAGTCAGTAGTTGTAGTCAGTATTTGAAGTCAGTAGTTGTAGTCAGTAGTTGTAGTCGGTAGTTGTAGTCAGTAGTTGTAGTCAGTAGTTGTAGTCAGTAGTTGTAGTCAGTGGTTGTAGTATGTAGTTGTAGTCAGTAGTTGTAGTTGTAGTTGTAGTTGTAGTTGTAGTCTGTGGTTGTAGTTGTAGTCAGTAGTT
Source organism: Leptoclinus maculatus (assembly GCA_032191485.1). Lineage (NCBI taxonomy): Eukaryota > Metazoa > Chordata > Actinopteri > Perciformes > Stichaeidae > Leptoclinus > Leptoclinus maculatus. The sequence goes on along the minus strand of JAVDOI010000047.1, from coordinate 919,985 downwards.
GTAGTTGTAGTTGTAGTTGTAGTTGTAGTTGTAGTCAGTAGTTGTAGTTGTAGTTGTAGTTGTAGTTGTAGTCTGTAGTCTGTAGTTGTAGTCTGTAGTTGAAGTCTGTAGTTGTAGTCTGTAGTTGTAGTCTGTAGTTGTAGTCTGTAGTTGTAGTTAGTTGTAGTTGTAGTTGTAGTTGTAGTTGTAGTCTGTAGTCTGTAGTTGTAGTCTGTAGTTGAAGTCTGTAGTTGTAGTCTGTAGTTGTAGTCTGTAGTTGTAGTCTGTAGTTGTAGTTAGTTGTAGTTGTAGTCTCTCACAGTCTGTACTCTCTTACAGTATTGAGTACTGATGTCCTGAATAATCCAGATGTTTAGTGTCTGTCTCTCCTCTGAAGGCTGCAGGTTGAATCCCAGCTCAGCGTCTTGCTCGAGGGAACTCCAGCAGGAAACACAGCTGTAATATAAGATATTTAGACTTAAAGGCCTGAAAAGGTTTTGATTTGCCGTCGTCCTCCAAACAGAACACGCTGGTGATTGTGTGACGACATGTTCTTCTAAAAGAGGAACCAGGTCTCACCTGACACCTGATCGGGGGCCTCCAGCAGGACTCTGTGTCCCCCCCCCCCGCCCCCGCTGGCTGCTTCTCAATCTCACCTGCTTACAGCTAAGAAGCGCCGGAGGAAACCATTAATGATTCAGTCAAACGTCTTTCAGGAACCACAGAGAAGCTGCTCGGTTGTTAAATTAATCAAAAAAACTCAGAAAGTTAGAAGATTACGAAGAAACGGATTCAGGAAACTTTAGTTTAATAATTAATACACATAATAAACCTATACTGTGAATTCTCAAATAAAGAGTGAGGTGATACGCAGTAACTTATCAGAGCAGCTAATGTTGGCGTAAAAGTAAAGATGATGATTATTGATCTCGCAAATTCTGTATGAAATTGAGAAAGAAATCAATATGGCCGCCTTTCAAAATAACTCTTTAATTTAAATATATTAATGTCCATCAGTGCAACAACTTTTCGTTAATTCCAAGTGTTTCTTCTTTGCCGTTTATTTCTTTCTCTGTCAATCAAACTCAGCACTTCCTGCAGACGTTTCAAAATAAAAGTCTCCCTGGAAAGGGTGGGATTATGCCAACTGACCTGCCAGTAGGCTTTTATTGTGAAACATCTTTGCAGACTTTATGCTCAAACTGAAATGGATCAGTACGAAATGAAAGTGAAACTATAAACCAGACAATTTAACGGTGAATTTGACGTATTTGTGCCGTCATATCTAGAATTTAAAGGTCTTTTTACCTTCAGACTGAATTATAAACCTGGAAAAACTATGATGCAGGTTTTCATTGAAACGTTTGATCCAGTCTGAATGAAGATCCGGTATCGTACATTAAAGTACAAAAACAGACTAAACCTTTATTAAATCCTCTGCTGTTATTCTGCAAACAGTGACACTGAGTTGTTTTTGTACAACAGCTGTTTAATATTTCCACCGTTGGAGGTGTTCTCTCTCTCTCTCTCTCTCTCTCTCTCTCGCCCACTCTCCCTCCTCTTCCTCTCTCCTCCGCCTCCAGAAACAGAAACATTATGAAACAGTACATTTACTCAAGTACTAACGTCAGGTACTTGTACTTCACTTGAGTCTTGTCTTTTTCATACTTCTACATCATTTATGAAGAGTTTACATATTGAAAATTATAATAAGAGAGTTTTGTTTTTATTTATTTAACTATATTATACAATCGATCAATGGAGAAAATAATCAGCAGATTAATCCACAATGAAAATAATCAATAGTTGTAACTGTTAGTGCAACAAAAGAGTAAAATAAATAAATAAATGAACTATAGTGTCTCTCTTTATATACATTTTACTAATTATACTTACATACTTTTATTAAAGCAACATTCTCAATGCAGGACTTTTACTTGTGGAGTATTTTTCACAGTATGGTTTTAGTACTTTTACTGCAGTAAAGGATCTGAATACTTCATCCACCACCGAAAGAGAGACGGAAAACAACAGCTACATCCTTTATATAACGTAAAATGAATCACAAAAACAAAACATTTTAACACCAGTCGTCCACTTCCTGTTTCACACCAATAGTCACCGTGACGATGAAGCTAAGACGTTTTCAACCACATCCACCATGTCATGTGTTGAAGCTGCATTCTCTCTAGTGTCCACCAGGGGGCGACTCCTCTGGTTCTATAGAAGTCTATGAGAAAATGACTCTACTTCTCTCTTGATTTATTACCTCAGTAAACATTGTAAACATGAGTTTATGGTCTCAATCTCTAGTTTCAAGTCTTCTTCAATACAGCATGATGTTCATTTAGTACATTATGGTCCATTTAGAGTCAAACAGACCATAAAGCAGGGGATGCTTTAGGGGCGGGGCTACACAGTGATTGACAGGTCTCTACCAGAGACGTATACGGCGTCTCTATGGCTCCAAAACATCCACAAACAAATGAGAGATGACTACGTCCACTTCTTATATTCAGTCTGTGTGCCACACACACACACACACACACACACACACACACACACACACACACACACACACACACACACACACACACACACACACACACACACACAGAGGACACGGCATTGACTTGCATTCCTGGAGAGACTTACCTTCACCATGACGACTGATTCTAATCCTAACCTCCCTCAACGTTAAGTCTTCACCTTAAAAGTGAATTATTATGTTATGAAGACGTGCATTTTGTGCCCACAATGTGGCTGTGTTATCAGATGAATGTCCCCACAACCTGAGTAACACACCCACACACACACACACACACACAGTGTGTGTTGGGTCAGTTCTCCGCCCACAGTCAGGCTGCTCTTGCAGCTGCAGCGACATGTTTTTCTCAGAAAGACGGCAACAGGTTGAAACAGAGATTAGAGTGTGTGTGTGTGTGTGTGTGTGTGTGTGTGTGTGTGCTGCGGTTGCCACGGTTACTTAGGTCTCTCTCTGTGGATGCTGGCAGCCGTCACCATGGCGACACTGCGCCTGACATAATTGCATCATCTATCACCACACGACTGTCTGCATTAAAAACAATGTAATACTGTCAATATCGTAGAGTCAGCGTCCAAGTAAACGAGGCGTCATCGAACGCATCGTCAGCTGCAGTTCCTCTGACGTCCACCAGATGAGATCAAACTGATCGTATTTAAGTGAAGCTTACAACACAGAGTCCCCGCCCCCCTTTGGGAAACAAATGTTCTTTGATCCTGTTTGGAATTGTTGCCGTAAATCACAAAGATGAAGTTTTTTACGTTTAAAAGTTAATGTCTCAAGTTAAGAAAGTCTGTTTGTCGTGCGATTCATGTTATTTTTGTGTGGAAAGCAATCGCTTAGCTTAGCATTAAGCTTGTGTGTGTTCAGCTGTGTGTTCAGGTGTGTGTGTGTGTTCAGCTGGTGTTCAGCTGTGTGTTTCAGGTGTGTGTGTTCAGCTGTGTGTTCTCAGGTTTTCAGTGTGGTGTTCAGCTGTGTGTTCAGTGTGTGTGTGTGTTCAGCTGGTGTTCAGGTGTGTGTGTTCAGCTGTGTCAGGTGTGTGTTTCAGCTGTGTGTTCAGGTGTGTGTGTGTTCAGGTGTGTGTGTTCAGCTGTGTGTTCAGTGTGTGGGTTCAGCTGTAGTTCGGTGTGTGTGTGTGTTCAGGTGTGTGTGTTCAGCTGTGTGTTCAGTTGTGTGTGTGTGTTCAGAGTGTAGTGTGTGTGATGAATCAGCTCAAAATGGCTTCCAATTAGTCTTCAAATATCAGTTTTCAGAGATTCATTTCTCTCCAGACAGAAATGTACCAGCTGCTGTTTTTTAAGCTTTTTCTGCAGAACCTCAGGATGTGAAGCTGACAGAATAAAGATGAAGAAGGAGAAAACGTGAAACATTAAAGAGGGAGGAGAGAGATTACATCAGCAAAGTCCTCGGAGTAATGTAATTACATTTACCCGGATTTAAAACCAACGACTAAAACATGAAGATGTATATCAGAAGTCAGATGACATAATCTGATAATCAGCTTTATATATCTATTTGTTTCAGTTGGTGATGATGTGACTAAAGTAAGACGCACGCCCATTTTTTATTCTGGTTAACAAAGCTCTTGTCAACGTGAAGCAGTGATAAGTTTGAATTACGTCCGTGTCCTCACATAACGTGATTGGTCGATGCCTTTATTCCGCAGTGCAAAAAGCTCCCAAAAACTGAGGAGTCGAGACGCCACACAACATTATTTTTAGGAGTTTCCTATTTTAGCGTCAGATGTATTAGTGAAAGTTTCAACGACACAAAAAATAAGACCAAAGTCATTCTTTTGTTTCCTGTTTTCGAGTCCAATGGTTCAGGTGTGTGTTGTGGTTCAGGTGTGTTCAGGTGTGTGTTAGTGTCAGTGTGTTCAGGTGTGTGTTCAGGTGTGTGTTCAGGTGTGTGTTTCAGGTGTGTGTTCAGAGTGTGTTCAGGTGTGGTTCAGGTGTGATTCAGGTGTGTGTTCAGGTGTGTTCAGGTGTTGTGTTTCAGGTGTGTTCAGGTGTGTGTTCAGGTGTCGTGTTCAGGTGTGTTCATGTGTGTGTGTGTTTCTAGGTGTGTGTTCAAGTCGTTCTATGAAAAAGATTCTGTTCCTCTGTCGTCATGGTTTAATTGTTGATCTGCTTCGTTCAGGCAAAAGTTTCACATCAAAGCAGAACTTAATTTATGTTTCCACCAAGTTTCACTTTGATCAACGTTCAGGTTCTGAACCCAGAAAGAGACAAAGACTGAAAAACAAAACAAAACCATTTAACGCCAATTGACTTTGGCTTTTAATCTCAATGTGGGAAGAAAATGAAAAACTTCTTTCTTTGTTTCCAGAGCGACGTGTTGAAAACAGAACGACGCCCACAGACTTCTGGAGAGAGAACAAGTTAAAAACAATCTGAGGACATTTAGTGAAGAAACGGCTTCATGGAGACAAAGATATCTCAAGAACAACATTTAGTCCACGACACGCTCTCTTGATTTAGGTCAGATTGTCACGATGTTTGTGGTGAGATTAGCTCCAACACGATGTAGATAATCCACAGACCTAACCTAACCTTAAACCTAACTAAATATTTCATCATCTATTTTCAACCCGAAGTATTTTTTCTTTTATAAAAAATTGCATACCATATCATGCTAACATATATGAACCATTGTATAACGATTCGTTGCAAAGTCAGTCGTATTCATACAGTTTATAATGAGAGGGAAATGGCTGATTATGCTAAGCTTACTGACGTTATTTACTCATTTATTCAAAACTGAATTAGCATAATGTTGCATTATTTTAGCTTTTTTCGTGAAATGTAATTTAAAGTCTTCATTATTAAACAGCAGTTATCAGGTTTCAGGTCAGACGTGTCAGATATTAGCATGCTAACGTTAGCTTTTTCAGTTAGCTACATAGCTGTTAGTGGCTGCAGCTGATCTTTACGTGAGAACTAGTTTTAATGATTAAACTAAACGTAGTTTGGAGCACAGTTTTTATCTTCAAGGCTCAAACTGAATGAGGGTGTTCAACCGGCTGAAAACCTTTAATCAAGCTCCACTAACGAGCTTTTTCTGGACCTCTGAACTCACACACTTCTTATCACCACGTATTGATCTGTTTCACTAATTATCTATCTATTAATCTAAGTTTCATGGATGGTTATTGTTGAGCAAACAACACATTTATGTTTGATAAACATCGTTTGTTTTCTCTGCAGAAGAAGAAGAAGAATGTCTCTGGTTGGACAGAAGAAGCCGATCCTTTAAACGTCCGTCGTAACATGGCCGACGACCTCTACAGCAGCACCTTCTCTGCTTCTGAATCAGACTTCTCCTCCTCTTCCTCTTCCTCCTCCTCCTCCTCTTCCTCCACGTCCGCCTCCTTCCTCACGCTTGAGCAGCGAGCGGCCTTCGTCTTCGTCCTCATCCTCTTCATCTTCCTGGGCCTGCTGATCGTGCGCTGCTTCCGGATCCTCCTGGACCCGTATCGCAGCATGCCGTCCTCCACCTGGACCGACTACATGGAGAAGGACACCTTCGACTACCGGATTTCCTGACAGGCAGCCTGAGAGGCGGCGACCCCGACGACCGACGCGGTTGAGCTGAGGCGACGATCACGCTGACGGAGCGAAAGCAGAGGCACAAGTGCACAATCCCCCTCTCTGGTGGTCGCTACAGGCGAGCGACCAGACCAGCAGACAGCATGATGGGGAAGTTACTCCCAAGTTAAAAAAACGTAGTTTTATTCTTCAGAACAAGTTTGTCTTTACGAGTATCCACTTCAAAATTTAGCAACCCCGTTAGCCTCGAGGGCAGCGAGACGACAAAATCAAGCAAAGACTTTCAACTCGACTTAAACACCGAGACTTAAGGAATCATATTACGGCCGTGAAGTTCTTAATATTCGAGAAATTATCGTAAAAATTATAATTTTTCAGTCCGACAGAAGCCAGTCACGTCGCTTCGATCAACAAAATCGTACATCGATAACTCGAAATCACAGAATGTTTGATTCGTTTCAATTAATTTCTTTCAGAGAGCATCAAATCAAACCTGAAGCTTGAAAAACCTGGTTCAAATATCTAAAAATAATCAAAGTGTTTCAAATTTAAACACTCAAAGCTTCAGTTAAACTGTTTGGTAAAAGAAGATAAGATAATATTAGCTACCAGCTAGCGTTAAGCCGTTAAGCCTTAAAATCGATGAACAGTCAACACAGTCGGCAGATTTATCCGACATTAAATTTCCTAAATTAATTGATTATTAGTAAAGTTAGCCTGATGTTTCTTTGACTTGACGAAACTTCTTTAACATTTCAATCAAATTGAATCATCACAATGAGTTGGTTCTGGAAAAGTAACTGTTTGGGGGAAAAAGTGTGCCTTGTGGGTCTTTTTTCTGCTTCCTGTCTGATTGTCGCCTCAGTCCGCCTGGCAGGTAGCACATCTGGGCAAAAACAAACCACAGCTTCTATAAACAGTTTGAATCGCTTTTAAATGAAAGAATTTTACCACAATTACTCGTTAAGATATGAAAAGATAATCAAAGACGAACTTCATTGTAAGTGACGTTTCACAAAAGCAGATTTTAAGCGTCACGCTGATGACAAACAGCGACGTCATCGCGTTTCACAAAATATCGGCGCCACAAATTCCAGTCCAGCAGAGCTCGTCTTTTGACGACTGAAATATGTCACAGCAAACCAAATCATGAGACAAATGGAATAAAAAATATTAATTAATGGATACTTGGGTCAATTTGAACAATCTTTGTTTGTAAAATCAACTTCCTGTTTGTGGCTGTGAGCTTTGCCCAGATCTGAAGTTTGTAGGTTTCCCTCCTCTCTGACAGCAGCAATGCAGTGAAAAGTGTATGTATATATATATATATATATATATATATATATATATATATATATATATATATATATATACATATATATGAATATATATATATGAAAGCTGAGGAGGGATTTCTATGATTTCTACACGTCCATCAAACTGCCTGCCAGGCGGCGTGTTGGGGTTTCTGTCTCTCACAAGACGAGAACATTTCTTTTTTAACTTTTTGTTCTTTTCGGAAAAACAAAATGGACAAGTTCAACTTTTATCATCAGACTCTGAGAACTTATTCAGAGAACTTGAGGAAACAGGTGAAGGAGGAAGAGGAGGAGGAGGAGGAGGAGGAGTGAACAGCTGGTTTCCAGCATCTCCGTCGTCCTGCCGGCTCGGCTCGTTGCTTAGCAACAAGGTTTTTTTTGGTGCCAGCTGACGGTCGGCGGCTCCGAGTCGCTCTGAAGAAAAATGAGACGGATGGAACCTCGGGGAGTCGTTGGTACCAAACCGACCATCAGGTGGGTCAGTTATCCAAACATCAATTACATCTTTCATCTTGAAGTCAAGTGGAGATCCAAAAGTCTTCAAAGAAACTTCTCGCTCTTTAACCTCCGTCAGTGACTCCGCCCATAAGGCGTCGATAACATGTTAAATGTGCGTCTGTGTCGAGGAGTGCCGGCTAAGCTGCTCCTCCTCTTCCTCATAACTCAGTGAAACATGAAACACACTTCCTGATGACGTCATCGTCTCTGATGTCCATCAACAACAACAAAACACCCTTAAATCCACTTAGAATCACAAGTGAAAAGACGCTGCAGAACTCCACTGAGAATCTTCATGTTTGTAAATTTTCTTCAGTCTCACATTAATCCAGAGATATATTTATCTGTTCATTTATGAGTTTACTGCAGACAGGAGCTGATCACAGATCATTCGGCATACTGATCTACCTTCATACGTACCTGTAGCTGACATCACAACAGCACATTGACCCACAGAGAGAGAGACCAGGTGATGTTAAAACCACCTCCACTACAGACAGAAACACAGTTTGTTCAGGTGACCTGAACAAACCTCTCTGTGACGGGCTTCCTCCCCCCGAGCAGAAGTCGGATACCCCCCCCCCCCCCCCCCTCTGGGCTCAGCGCGCTTCACTTCCTGTTTCGATCAAGACGCTGGAAAACGAAAGTTAAATTCTGGATTAATTTCTGTATTCACAGACTTTATATCGTTTATCTCGAGACCGCTCCAGAGTCTCCTCGAGGTCCTGCCGGGGGGGTCTTAACCCCCAGATTGAACACCGCCATCATCAAAAATTAAAAAAACTCCTCCCACCGCTCGGTGAATCTTTAAGAGAGTCTTTCCTGAGGGGTCCTCTCTGCAGGGAGGGCGACCGAAGCTCCGCCTGAAGAAAAGAGAGAGAATGATTCCTCTGTTTCTCTTCCTGGTGAAGCCTCAGTGAGATCAGACGGGTCTCAAATGGATCTCAAATGGATCTCAAATGGATCTCAAATGGATCTCAAATGGATTCCTCCTTTTTTTTCTTATTGTTGAAAGTTCTCTTTTTGGGGGAACTTCTCGTCTGAGGATCGCTGACGACTTTCATCTCCACAAGGACTCGGATTAGTTTTTCAAATCGGCTCGTTGTCGTTCTCTAAAGTTCGATGCGTCTGTGAGTTTTATTCTCACGGTGTTTTATCTTTAACAGTAATGTGGCTGGAAATGTTTTAAAGCAAAAGAAATCTAAATTTTCAGCAACATTTTTTCCCATTTTGTCGAAGTCTTGGATTTAAAAACATCCTAATTTGTTTTTTATTTTCTGCCTCTTTTGTTGAAGTTTTTAATTTTCTAATAATTGCCCAAAAAGCAGCTCCTGGACTCTGTCACTGGATTTGGACAAAAAAGGGCTGAAATATGGAGTCTTTTTTCTGTTCATACTTATTTTAACATCAAAGGCGAACTTTTGTCCAAATTTAGATTTCTTTTAAATACAAACAAAAAAAACTGGTTCTGTACAAATTTTCCTCAAATTTAAAGCAAAGTTCAACTATTTATTTATTTTGGTTTTAAATTTTGATGAGAAAAAGTACCCAAATATTTAAAATTATTCAAAAGGTTTCTGCTTACTCGGCTCCTTTTTGTCCAAATTTAAACATCTAAATTTAGAGAGGACGTCCTAAAATGGTCAGTTGATCAGAGCTGTGATTGGCTGAGACAGTGTCCTGTTTTTTATTGATTGATGTTTTTGTCTACTCCACACACACGTTTGTACTTCTATACTTGTGAGGTCATTGACATGACTTCCTAAACATCACCCTAAAACCAGAAATTGTCCTAATTTTCCAAAACTGTCTTCACGTCCCAAAATGGACGCTAGTTTTCGATAATGCCTCACTTGCTGAAAAACGTTCTTTTTCCAAATTGTTTTTCACTTTCCAAATATTTCCATACTTCACAGAAAATTTTTCTAATTTTCGCAAAAAGTCTTTCCGAAAAGTTCACACTTGCAAAAACTTTGTCCACAACTTTCCTAAAACTTCCTTTTGAAAAACTTGCAAACATTTACATACTACACAGAAACGTGACATGATGTGAAACTTTGTCCTCACAAAGATAGAAGTACAAACACACTTTTATGTTTGTTCTTCACAGTATTGAGGACACACACACACTATAATATACGGTATAAAAGTGTAACCACACCTTCAGTACTGCCTTTGTATTCACGTGCACGTCTTGTAAGCACACACACACACACACACTCCCAGCAGCTCACTGCCGAACCAAACCGACTCCACTTCCTGTCTCCACCCGTCCACGTCTCCTGTCTCCACCCGTCCACGTCTTCTGTCTCCACCCGTCCACGTCTTCTGTCTCCACCCGTCCACGTCTCCTGTCTCCACCCGTCCATGTCTCCTGTCTCCACCCGTCCACGTCTTCTGTCTCCACCCGTCCACGTCTTCTGTCTCCACCCGTCCACGTCTTCTGTCTCCACCCGTCCACGTCTTCTGTCTCCACCCGTCCACGTCTCCTGTCTCCACCCGTCCACATCTTCTGTCTCCACCCGTCCACGTCTTCTGTCTCCACCCGTCCACGTCTTCTTTCATCTCAGACTCACCTTTTATTCACCGTATCTCTGCTCAGACGTCCTCATCCTCGTGGCTTCTCTCTCCTCAATCTTCCTTCTTTTTAAATTTCGTTTGGCTTCACATTCGATAAAAAAAGCAAAAGGTAAAAGAGGAAGACGTCCCTCTGTCCGTCCGTCTTATCTCTTCGGTTCTTCTCTCGCTGGAGGAGCTAAAACTCTCATTACTCAGCTGTCGGCTGCACCAGGAGGAGAAATAAATCTGTGTCGAGTTTTTTATTTAAGTTGTAGCACAGGTGTGTGTACCTGCTCTAGGTTTATATACCTGCGTTGTGGGGACACACAGACCTGAGTCTACACCACGTTGTGGGGACTCACCATCCGTTCAGACAAATAAGGCAGTTTAAGTTTTTTCTTTAACGATTGATTCTTGGTTTTAATGTTTGTTTATGTGCTCTTACACTATGGGGACACACTGACGTTCAAACATACACATTGTGGGGACACACTGACGTTCAAACATACACATTGTGGGGATACACTGACGTTCAAACATACACATTGTGGGGACACACTGACGTTCAAACATACACATTGTGGGGACACACTGACGTTCAAACATACACATTGTGGGGACACACTGACGTTCAAACATACACATTGTGGGGACACACTGACGCTTAAACATACACATTGTGGGGACCCTGGATTCTACCCCACATTGTGGGGACTCACTTCCTATTTCAGACTAATGAGGCAGTTTAAGGTTTTTTTTTCTTTAGGGTCAAGGTTTGTGTTTTAGGGGTGGTTTAACTATTTTTTTACATAGTGGGGACACACTGAAGTTTAAATACATGCATTGTGGGACTTAAGCAAGAGAACATACTTTTGTTTTTCCTATACTTAAGTGAAGCTTTTTTTCTGAACACAGCATTTACATTTCAACCATTTCAGCTACAAATAATCGGTCGGTTGCATTGAGAATCCAGTTTTTCATCAACAGATCCGTTCATCTGAGCTTCATTGGCTCCTTTAGTCCCACGTCTTGATGATTCTGCTGCTGTGTGTTAATGGAGCTTGTTTTGTTTTAATTATTAGCTGCTTAAAGAGCTCACAGGTACAAATGTAAACTAGACTAAGATATGAGCTGAATCTCTTCTGCTGAATGTGAGGAGAGAAAAAATACTGTCGGCTAAATCTGAGAGAACGCAATTCTCCCAATTTCTCACCCTCTCTGTCTCCTTTTCTTTTTTTTAATCTGTGCGACGCCGGAGACAGAAAGACGGTGAGAGATTTTGAGCTAAATCCATCAAGAAAACATGAGAGCAGCGAAAAGAAGAAGAAGAGTGAGACATCAGGCCGACATCCTCCAGCAGAAAACATTTTCATTCATCATGAGAGCAAAATATACAGTTTAGAGACGTGAAAAAAACACAACTGTCTCTCAGTAATCGAGAGAAAACTACGAGAAACATGAGCCTGATGATCCTTTAAATCAAAAGTCCATCTATAATGTATTATAAATATATTATATTCCTTTTATGTAACTCAGCTCTGAAGTTAAATAGCGCTAAAACAATTAAACTGTCAATTAAAGTTAAATTATGATTTGAGACAGTTTTTATTGTCTTATTATGCAGATTATTGATATTAAGATTTAATTTCTTGACATTAACTACTGGAATTGTTGATATCACAAATGTCCTTGCATGAATCAGAAAATGGATTATATTAACTATTAGATTGTTTATATTAAGAATAGTTTAAAAACTTAGATTTTTTTTTGTTTGCAGCAAGAAGAAAAATGATAAAAGTTAAAACAACTTTAACTTCTAAACTAAATGTTTTTAGTGAAGAAATACAAAACATTGTCTGTAACTCTTTAAACTGTTATTGCTTAAATCAATCAATCAATTAAAACATACATTTACATTAATGTTAAAAATGTATATTAAGAATGAACACGTAAAAACATTTATATAGTTCAAATTGTATTCTTGGTACAAAAGTATAAAAGCTGAGATGATCAAGATTCATGTCATGTGATGTCAACACATGACATGAATTATTGTGAAAAAATTAAAAGTGAATTCTTTATTTAAATAATTTAATTTCAACTTAAACTCTTTCGGCTCAATATTAATAGTTAAATTCTTTATATTAACAACAGAAATTCTGATACAAAAAACTAAAATTGTTAATACCAAACAATAACTGTTACCTTTAAATTGCACATCTGTCTTAAATGTTAAATTGTTCAAATTTACCAGAAAATAATAAAATGGTTAAAGGAAATATTTCAAATGATTTTTAATGTTTTTTGTTTTTAAAATCAATCTCTCTTCTTGGCCTCTCCGACCCTTCGTACTTTTATTGAACTCATCACTTTATTTCCTTCAGTCGGATTTAATCAGATTTTTGTTGAAAGACGTTCTTCTCCGAGTTGATTTTTGACTTCATAACTTTTCAAACTGACTCGAGAACAGTTTTTAAAAACTCAGCAGCTTGTTGGAAGAGATGTGTTTTTTCTCGTTTCTGATTCAGGTTCCAACAAACGTCTGTGAGCCTTCGTCTTATCCCTTTAATTGTTGCTGTCTGCCTTTCAGCCATCTGCATCCTGCTCTTCCTCCTCCTCTTCCTCCTCCTCTTCCTCCTCCTCTTCCTCCTCCTCTTCGCCTCCCTCTGCTTACTCATCCTCTTCATCATGCTGTCGTCCTCCCACACCTTCATCCCTCCTCCTCTGTCTCATCTTAAAGTTCACTTCAGCCCTCTTCCTCCTCTTCTCTCTCCTCTTCCTCCTCTTCCTCCTTGCCTTACACTAAGCCTGTTTACATAGGATTAGAAACTCCAGCAGCTCCGTCGCTGCTGTTTTTACCCTTTAAAGGAGTTTTGGTTTATGTTTATTTGTGTACATTTTTTGGAGCTGCTGCCTTTAGTGAAGGATGGATAACTGAACCAGGGTCAGGAGGCCAAGTTTTAGGCTAAAAATCTTAAGCTGTTAAATCCAAAATGTGACGTAACTTTGTGCTAGTTTTGTTTGAGTATATTTTTTAAGGTGGATTTTTCCTTTAAAGTACTTCCTGTTGAATACTTTTTTATGACAAACTGCACCTGTTTTTTTATGGTCTTTTCTGTGTTGTGTTTTTTTTTTAAGTGTCACAAAAACAAACAACCACGACTGTAAATTTCAGCTCAGTGTTTGTTTTTTTGGGGTTCCGAGTGAATCATGCGTCTTTGCAGTGTTTTGATTTTTAAATTGAAAACACGAAACAATCACCGTCTGTGATGTTTTCTTAGTCTTTACACTGTTAATGTTTTATTTTATCAACGCAAAGGTTTTAGTTTTGATAAATAATTCAAGTAGGCGCTTATGAACTCTTATTTTGTTAGGTTTTTTATTTTTCTTATTTTTTGTCTTTGCACTCAAAAACAAACCAAACAGGAAAACAACAGTTTCAACACTTCGTATAAGAAAGAAAGTGATCTTCACAATTAAAGTCCACCACTGTCAATCAAAGTCAAATCACTGAAACCTTTTAATTTGAAAATCATGATCGACTTTCTTTGTCTTTATGAATTTACAAACACAAGAACTTTAAAGTTAATTAAAAAATTAAAACTTCTTTATTGGAAAAAGCTAAAACGTGAAATTTCACATTTAATAAAAGCATAAAACACAAAATTCAGAGTGGTTTTCAAAATAAAATATTTCAATACTGTGGTTTTGAATAATTTAATTAAAATATTGCAGTGGTTTTGAAATATATTCTGGATTTATTTCCTGTCATAACTGGGAATTACGTTAAATTACGACCAGATTATTTTTATTATTCGGCTTTCTGTTTTTTTACAGTGTAGATGCAGGTTGTGTGTATCAGTGTGTGATCAGAGCTCCTCTATATTTTCTAAGTGGTTGAAAGTTGTCGTGTTAAATCTGAAGTGTAGATTTCTCTTCCTGCCTTCTGTCTGAGCTCTTTTATGAGTCCGCGCTCTTGTTTTGTAAAGAAATAAAACTTCCTCCTGTACCAAACTTTATTTTGAAAGTGTACTTTTTTCCGTACGTGACCAAGTACAAATAATTCAAACCTGCTTGTTTTCTTTCTTTTCACTAAAACTTGAACTGTTGACTTGAGAAAAAAGACGCATTGTTATTGACTTTGAATCTTGCTAGCATAACGTTAGCTTTCTGGCTTAAACTAAGACAAAAGGTTCTATGAGCTGAGCGGACTAGAAGTAGTCGTATCTGAGGTCCGTCCTGTTTACTGGAGTAGTGAACGTTCCCATTGCATAAGAACCTTATAGGATGGTGATGATTGTTCCAAGTTTAGCAAACACTCAGGGTTACCAGGTAAACGAAGTGAAGGGATTGTGAAAAAACTTAAGATTTTGTTTGCAAAACGCATGAAAAATACAAATTAATGGTCTGAATTAAATTTATGTTTTTTCTTCTTTGTCAAGAATTGGATGATTCTGGCCTCCATGTCATCCATTCATTCTTGATATGAGACATCATCTCAGGTATTATCCATTATGTAATTTATGAAATTACCAAAAAAGCTCCAACGCGTTTTCCTGAATTTAAAAAGCTGGTTTCAGGTCATTTCAGTTTCATTTTCTCTCTAAACTTGTGTTAAGTTGAAAACAGCAGATTCAACCATTTAAAAGGAAGATTACAAAATAAGCCGCTGAACAGCGTTTCGACATTAAGCTGCTTCAAACTGTCTCTATGTTTAGACAGTCATATGGAAATCTTAATATTAGCCTGTACTTCCATAATCTGCATGAGTCCGTGTGAGTCATCATACATGAAGGCTGACAGATGGCCGATGGGCGGAGGACAAAATACAACAAGCTGTTACTAAAAGACGTCATTTAAGGAGAGGGTTTTATTCCCCCGCACACATGAATATTTACTAGAAGTGATAAATTAGTGCGTCGTCGAGAGATGAAGAAAAGAAAGTCCAGTGAAATGTGTGATATTTGATTTCCCTCTTATCTTTTATTTCTGATCTTAACACAACTAAGATGGTGGACTAAATCACAGTCCTCACTAACCACACATTCTGTTTTA
This sequence comes from Leptoclinus maculatus, assembly GCA_032191485.1. NCBI lineage: Eukaryota > Metazoa > Chordata > Actinopteri > Perciformes > Stichaeidae > Leptoclinus > Leptoclinus maculatus. The sequence continues at coordinate 904,482 of JAVDOI010000047.1, read as the reverse complement.
GATTGATTCCTTGGTGATCGGTGGTCCGAGAGAATGCGTCACACACTTCAACTGCTTTCACTTTCTGTTATTTGACTGCTTGTCTTTTTTCCTTTCCACCCTCCCTCTTTCCTTCCTTCCTCCCATCTTTACATCCCTCCTTCCTTCATCTGTCTTTTAGTGATCAGTGGTCTGAAAGGTCTAATTTAATGCGCTTCAACAGCTTTCATTCTTTCGTAATTTGATTCTTCTTCCCTCCCTCCTTCCTTCCTTAATTTCATTCTTCTGTCCTTCCTTTCATTTGGTGATCAGTCCGAGAGAAAGTCCAAGGTCTGCTTTCACTTAATGTTTTCTGATTCAGTTTGTCTTCTTTCATTACCAACTGCTCTCCTTTCTCCATCCTTACATCCTCCCTTCCTTCCTTTTCCCTTCCTTTCTTCTTATTTCTTTGATGGTCATTAGTCCAAGAGAATGTCCAGTCATACACTTCAACTGCTTTCACTTTCTATTGTAATTTGACTGCTTGTCTTCTCTCTGTTCCACCTTCTCTTTGCTTTCTTCTTCCCTTCTTTAAAGCCTTCCTTTCTTCTTTTGTCCTATCTTTCCTTTAGGGATTGGTGGTCCGAGTGAATGTCCAAGGTCATGCGCTTCAACTGCTTTCACTTTCTATTGTAATTTGATGATTCTCTCCCTCCTTCCTTCCTTACTTATTTCTTCTCTCCTTTTCTTTCCTTTGGTGGTTAGTGGTCCGAGATAATGTCAAAAGTCATACGCTTAAACTGCTTTCACTTAATTTTTCATTTAACTGCTTGTCGTCTTTC
>JAVDOI010000047.1:866182-898682 GCA_032191485.1 Leptoclinus maculatus | reverse complement strand
AATGTTTCTCCAACACGCTAGCATCAATATTTCTCCAACAGGTTAACATCAATGTTTCTCCAACACGCTAGCATCAATGTTTCTCCAACAGGCTAGCATCAATGTTTCTCCAACAGGTTAACATCAATGTTTCTCCAACAGGTTAACATCAATGTTTCTCTAACAGGTTAACATCAATGTTTCTCCAACAGGTTAACATCAATGTTTCTCCAACAGGTTAACATCAATGTTTCTCCAACAGGTTAACATTAATGTTTCTCCAACAGGTTAACATCAATGTTTCTCCAACAGGTTAACATCAATGTTTCTCCAACAGGTTAACATCAATGTTTCTCCAACAGGTTAACATCAATGTTTCTCCAACAGGCTAGCATCAATGTTTCTCCAACAGGCTAGCATCAATGTTTCTCCAACACGCTAGCATCAATGTTTCTCCAACAGGTTAACATCAATGTTTCTCCAACAGGTTAACATCAATGTTTCTCCAACAGGTTAACATCAATGTTTCTCCAACAGGTTAACATCAATGTTTCTCCAACAGGTTAACATCAATGTTTCTCCAACAGGTTAACATCAATGTTTCTCTAACAGGTTAACATCAATGTTTCTCCAACAGGTTAACATCAATGTTTCTCCAACAGGTTAACATTAATGTTTCTCCAACAGGTTAACATCAATGTTTCTCTAACAGGTTAACATTAATGTTTCTCCAACAGGTTAACATCAATGTTTCTCCAACAGGTTAACATCAATGTTTCTCCAACACGCTAGCATCAATATTTCTCCAACAGGTTAACATCAATGTTTCTCCAACACGCTAGCATCAATGTTTCTCCAACAGGCTAGCATCAATGTTTCTCCAACAGGTTAACATCAATGTTTCTCCAACAGGTTAACATCAATGTTTCTCTAACAGGTTAACATCAATGTTTCTCCAACAGGTTAACATCAATGTTTCTCCAACAGGTTAACATCAATGTTTCTCCAACAGGTTAACATTAATGTTTCTCCAACAGGTTAACATCAATGTTTCTCCAACAGGTTAACATCAATGTTTCTCCAACAGGTTAACATCAATGTTTCTCCAACAGGTTAACATCAATGTTTCTCCAACAGGCTAGCATCAATGTTTCTCCAACAGGCTAGCATCAATGTTTCTCCAACACGCTAGCATCAATGTTTCTCCAACAGGTTAACATCAATGTTTCTCCAACAGGTTAACATCAATGTTTCTCCAACAGGTTAACATCAATGTTTCTCCAACAGGTTAACATCAATGTTTCTCCAACAGGCTAGCATCAATGTTTCTCCAACACGCTACCATCAATGTTTCTCCAACAGGCTAGCATCAATGTTTCTCCAACACGCTACCATCAATGTTTCTCCAACAGGCTAGCATCAATGTTTCTCCAACACGCTAGCATCAATGTTTCTCCAACATGCTAGCATCAATGTTTCTCCAACAGGCTAGCATCAATGTTTCTCCAACACGCTACCATCAATGTTTCTCCAACAGGCTAGCATCAATGTTTCTCCAACACGCTACCATCAATGTTTCTCCAACAGGCTAGCATCAATGTTTCTCCAACAGGCTAGCATCAATGTTTCTCCAACATGCTAGCATCAATGTTTCTCCAACAGGCTAGCATCAATGTTTCTCCAACACGCTACCATCAATGTTTCTCCAACAGGCTAGCATCAATGTTTCTCCAACACGCTAGCATCAATGTTTCTCCAACAGGCTAGCATCAATGTTTCTCCAACAGGTTAACATCAATGTTTCTCTAACAGGTTAACATCAATGTTTCTCCAACAGGTTAACATCAATGTTTCTCCAACAGGTTAACATCAATGTTTCTCTAACAGGTTAACATCAATGTTTCTCCAACAGGTTAACATCAATGTTTCTCCAACAGGTTAACATTAATGTTTCTCCAACAGGTTAACATCAATGTTTCTCCAACACGCTAGCAGCAATGTTTCTCCAACAGGCTAGCATCAATATTTCTTCAACAGGTTAACATCAATGTTTCTCCAACACGCTAGCATCAATGTTTCTCCAACAGGCTAGCATCAATGTTTCTCCAACAGGTTAACATCAATGTTTCTCCAACAGGTTAACATCAATGTTTCTCCAACAGGCTAGCATCAATGTTTCTCCAACAGGCTAGCATCAATGTTTCTCCAACAGGCTAACATCAATGTTTCTCCAACACGCTAGCATCAATGTTTCTCCAACAGGCTAGCATCAATGTTTCTCCAACAGGTTAACATCAATGTTTCTCCAACAGGTTAACATCAATGTTTCTCCAACAGGTTAACATCAATGTTTCTCCAACAGGCTAGCATCAATGTTTCTCCAACAGGCTAGCATCAATGTTTCTCCAACACGCTACCATCAATGTTTCTCCAACAGGCTAGCATCAATGTTTCTCCAACACGCTAGCATCAATGTTTCTCCAACAGGCTAGCATCAATGTTTCTCCAACAGGTTAACATCAATGTTTCTCCAACAGGTTAACATCAATGTTTCTCCAACAGGTTAACATCAATGTTTCTCCAACAGGCTAGCATCAATGTTTCTCCAACACGCTAGCATCAATGTTTCTCCAACAGGCTAGCATCAATATTTCTCCAACAGGTTAACATCAATGTTTCTCCAACAGGTTAACATCAATGTTTCTCCAACAGGCTAGCATCAATGTTTCTCCAACACGCTAGCATCAATGTTTCTCCAACAGGCTAGCATCAATGTTTCTCCAACAGGTTAACATCAATGTTTCTCCAACATGCTAGCATCAATGTTTCTCCAACAGGTTAACATCAATGTTTCTCCAACAGGCTAGCATCAATGTTTCTCCAACACGCTAGCATCAATGTTTCTCCAACACGCTAGCATCAATGTTTCTCCAACACGCTAGCATCTATGTGTCTCCAACAGGTTAACATCAATGTTTCTCCAACACGCTAGCATCAATGTTTCTCCAACAGGCTAGCATCAATGTTTCTCCAACAGGCTAACATCAATGTTTCTCCAACACGCTAGCATCAATGTTTCTCCAACAGGCTAACATCAATGTTTCTCCAACAGGCTAGCATCAATGTTTCTCTAACAGGCTAACATCAATGTTTCTCCAACAGGCTAACATCAATGTTTCTGTGGGGTAATTGAGGGCAGAAAATGTAATCCCAGTACACTGTGTGCAACGTTATCATTGTGAAATGCGGTTCAATTGTGGACCTTACACTGAGGGGGAGGTACTAATCAAAGTGGGTATCCTGAGGGGACCATGGTGGGCCCATAGCATGCCCACTGGGTGCCCACTTGGGAGTCAATGTGCACACTTCCTGCAGTATGTCAGTTTGAGCTGGATTGAAGCAGTCCTGTGCTGCTCTGTATATTCAGTGTATTTGTATGCGTTGGTGGCCAAGGACAATTCAACAAATCAGGAAATGATTAGCCTAATACACAAACCCAGAAATGATTAGCCTAATACACAAACCCAGCAATGATTAGCCTAATACACAAACCCAGCAATGTCCTTGTGAAATCCTACACTCTGACCTGAAATGCCCTTTGGACCTGGAGAGGCGTACGCTGGCAAATATTGCTTGCCTAACTCTGAGGGGATAACAAATACTTTTATGTAAATACTGGAAAAAAACAGAAGCCACCAGCAGCTTGTTTAAAGGCTGACCGGCTCGCATGAGGCAGTCATTGGACCTCCAAGACGTGCAGCTGTCATCTTAGATCTCTGTGTTTCTCTGAAGCTGATCATCTGTAGCATCATGAATCTTTGGCTCAGCAGTCATTTCCTGGTAGCGGGGCTGTTTCTGAGCAGCTCAGCTCTGACACCTGAAGAATGCCAGCCTTTTATCACACCTTTGTCTCTGGCTGACCCCGCCATGGTAAGCCTTCATCTGACTGAGTCTGTCTATTAGGCTTTAACATTGAAGCAGAATTCAGCTATTTGGGGAAGTCTTCCTCAGGTTGTGCCTTTAGCGTTAGCGTTACATTTGAGTCAGAGCTGAGGATACATTCCTCTTGAAGATAAATACACAAGTAAAAATTCTGGAGGTCCAATATTCTGTCCAATTTCCCTTCTTGAATGATGTTTGTGTCTGCTGTCACTAACTGACTTCCTGTTTGTGTCTAGATGTACGGCAGGTGGGACTTCATCAGGGGTTACACTGATAATGAAATATATAACGACATCCTGAAGATGACCGAGAGCATGTGGATGAATGTCACCCGGTCACCATCCAGCAACAATATCCTTTATATGTCTCAGGAGAACAAGATGTGAGTCGTTAACAATTAAACATCAAGCGTATAAAAACACAACATAATACGTTCTGTAAATGATGGATTAATCAAAATATATGTTTAACATTTCTAGCATTGAAATGAGGGCACTTTATTATGTTTTCTCCACTGAAGGGACACACTAAAAAGTTTAGGAGCTATATTTTTAGTAATAGTGAAGTAATGACATCTTGACCTCAGGAGTAGTTTGACAAAACAATTCTAACTCAATGTCCACTTACTAGCCTTTTTTAGAGCTTTCAAGCGGATCACTCAGTCTTCAGCAGAGGGAGGAATCTTAACTTTTTAAGCTGACGTGGATGAGAAGTTATAAAACAGCTGTTAGAATATGAACTCACCTCTTCCTCTTGTCTCTTTACTCAGAAATGGAACCTGCATGTCCGCAAAGCTCAACGCAACCATTGAAGGCAACACTGGATCAACGTTATGTAAGTTACAACACGATACTGGAGGTTCTACATCTTTGTTGTGTTAGTTCTGTTAGTCAGAGAATCCAGCCGGAGAGATCATGTTTCTGACTGATTACAAGCTGCAGATTCATCACACATGTCGTTCTGCTGACTTCAGATGCTTGTAGAGTTTCAACTAACTGAAGAATATGAAGCAGCTGTGGATGACAGCCACTGTCAAGAATCAAACATTAAACTTCTGCTGCGTATGGACGCTTCATTTTTTTAAATTCAAGAATAAGAATTGTGTCAAACACAAAATCAGTTTCAGGAAAGTTTACAGGAAACACGTTCTTAGATTTCAGTCTCAGCGCTAAATGAACAGTTTCTGTTTCAGATGGACAATATTGTTTCTTTCATTTCAAATGTTCCCACTTTGTTTCTCTCCTCAGTCGCCGACATTACATCGATGTTCCACTTGTTGCCGACTTTTGATGGCTATCTGCTCATGAGCTTCAACAGCACGAACAAGAACCTCGACAAAATGCTAAGCTTGCTAAAACTCAACAGCCAGGCTACAGCGGAGGAGGTCAACAGCCAGGCTACAGCGGAGGAGGTCAACATCCGCGCTCTTTATCTGATAGGTAGGAAGGAACAAGCCTGAGGGAAATTATGTATGAATATATATAAAACACATTTCATATCTGAAACATTCATCCTGTTTTGAAGTTTTGTCTCCAGGAAATGAAGCGACCCTGAAGGACTCGGACCTGGAACATTTGAAGAAGCAGGCGAGCTGCCTCGGCTTCTTCAAAGAACCCTACTTCATCTACGACCCCAAGAACGGTGCTTCACCTTTTAAACCTGTCTGATTAATCCATGAAATGAAGACGTGTGATGACACACAGAACTGATTTCTTTATCTTTCTCTCTGCAGGTTTCTGTGCTGAAGGCGAGGGGCGTCAGATATTCGGAAACTAAGAACAACGTTCATGAATATTTCAATCTGAAACTAAGTAAAGAGACAAAATGACTCAAAACGTTGAACGTGTGGCTCGTTTTTATTCCTAATCTAATGAAATGGTTTAACACCGAGGTTTTCACTGTGAAGCGCCTCCCCAGTGAGGAGTCATAACTCAGTCAACACACAAACATGAAACACACATTTTATGATTCAATGCAATTTACACCTTCTGGGAATATCTTTATCTCTGATGTCCATCAAGAATAAACTTCTATAAATCATGAGAAAAAATGATAATATAAGAACGCTTCATAACTTGCCTGAGATACTGACTCCACAACTTTATCTGTGGTCGTTAGTCTGTTAGTGCTAGTTAGCATCAACAACTACAGCGTTAGCTTCTCCAACAGGCTAACAGCACTTCATGGAACAGGCTTGATCTGTTTAACAGCGAGCACACAACAAGAAATATATTTATCTTTAACATGACAAAAAAGAACATTAACAGCTGAGCAGCATCTCACGTATGAGGAGCCACTCTGTGGCGTACTGTGGGTACACTGGGTACACTGGGGGTATACTGGGTATGATGGGGGTACACCAGTGGTGGGCCGTCAGGGCCTGCAAGGCCTTCTCTGCTGGCCTAAACAGAATCACAAAGTTATAGCTATTTTATAATTTAATAATTTTTCTTAAATACACTACATGTATTATAATTTATATAAATATTGTTCCCATTATCTTATTTTCTCATTGCACAGCTACTGTCTTCCTCAGTTGCTCTGCTTCCAGTGCAGCTTGTTTTAAGTAGAGCTTTTATCCAATCAGATGTCACCTCTGTGTCTCTAGGTAGAAGAGAGGCCCGAGGCCTGCAGACTCACAAGTGAATCCATGTGCAGTTTAAGTGAATGGGGACGATATTGTTGATTGTCATAGTGTTCAACCAATCAGATCTTTAGTTTGACATGTTGGGCGTATTCTTTGACGTGTTAGAGCCTGCTAGCTGGCCTACAACTACGTCAGCATTACGTGCAGCTCAGTTTTCCAGAGCAGCTCTGCAGTGAGGTGAAGCGTGTGCTGTGATTGGTCAGTGGGCGAGCACGTGACTATCGTGAAACAAAACTTACAGGAGAGGCTTAGTCTGAGTAGTGAGAGTTCAAATTGGAAGATATGGAAGAAATTATGAAATTTTTGGCATTTTGCTTGGTGTAGATTATTATTATTTTTACCTAGCTTTGTTTTTTTAAAACTCAATGGCTGAAGGAGGAGGTCGCCGGTTGGTGTCGCCGGTCGCGGGCGCCGGCCGCCGGTTGCCGGTCGTGGTCGGCGGGCGCTCCGGCGGAGGTGGGATCCCGGCCCCGCTGCGAACCGGCCGCCGTAGACCGGCGAAATACAACTGGGGAGGCTTGACTGTCTGGCGTCCATGAATCGAGAAGGACTTCTTACTGGAACTGAAACGATGTTCTGGGATTAAACTCTTTGTCAACAAAGAATTCGGTATGTGACAAACTGCGTTGTTTTTTTTACATAGTAACGTTACTACTGTTCATTTTTCTATCGTGTCGTTTTCATGAATAATATTTGAATGGCTCGTGGTCTTGTGTGGTGGAATGCGTGGATCCGCTGCAGGTTTGCTGGATTGATTTGTCATGCTTTGTTGTCATATGAATATATGTGACTTTGTTGTTGTCATTGTGTTAATTACGTTGATTTGACTATGCATTGTCCGTTAATGACGTAGCGTCCCGTCATGCACGGATTCATGTATCTGCACCGTAGCTGTTCAACTGTAGTAGGACAGCACTGAAGGCCCAGGCATAAAATGCACGGCCCGCCACTGGGGTGCACTGTGGGTATACTGGGTATACTGTGGGTATACTGTGGGTATACTGTGGGTACACTGTGGGTACACTGGGTATACTGGGTATACTGTGGGTACACTGTGGGTACACTGTGGGTACACTGTGGGTACACTGTGGGTATACTGTGGGTACACTGTGGGTATACTGTGGGTACACTGTGGGTACACTGTGGGTATACTGTGGGTACACTGTGGGTACACTGTGGGTATACTGGGGGTATACTGTGGGTACACTGGGTATACTGGGTATACTGTGGGTATACTGTGGGTATGATGGGGGTTTACTGTGGGTACACTGTGGGTATACTGTGGGTATACTGGGGGTATACTGTGGGTACACTGGGTATACTGTGGGTATGATGGGGGTACACTGAGGGTACACTGGGGGTACACTGTGGGTATGATGGGGGTTTACTGTGGGTACACTGTGGTTAGGGTAAAGCTATTTTTGCCTTTGTTTATTTCTTTATTGTGACACGCATTTTTTCTGTTTAGTTTGTTTCCTGTTTTATTTTGAAGTTCCCTGCGTCTTGTGTCCCGTGTTCAATTCACTTCCTGCCTTTGTATTTTTCCCGCCTTTGTGATTGTCTGCCCCTGATTGAACCCTCCTGTGTCGAATCACCTGCACCTCTCCAGTGTATTTAAACCTTGTTCCTCTGTTTCAATGTTGGTTCGTCTGCTCTGCAATGCTTCCCGGTATTGTGAAGAATTTCAGTATTAAAAATAGTATTAGTATAATTATTAGCACCTCTAGTGGTGAATAGAAGTGTCACAATAATAAGAATGTCACTATATGTTAAAGGATCACACAATAGGTTAAAGATTCACAATATAGTTACTTATGGAATGTATTCTATGTTTACTGATAGAGGATATTATATGTTACAGTATATTGACACATTGAATGGATTAAGCCATAAAAGCATAGTCACTGTAGGTATTAAACGCTGTAGAGAATAAGTCTTAAAGGGTCAGATATAGGGACATCCAGAGTGAGGCTTTACAGGCATGGAGCAGAGGAGCCAGTGAGACCATATAAGGAGATGTCCAGCAGGAAAGCAGAGGTGATCACATCAAAGGACAATGCGGCCGGAGAGGGGGATGGGCAGGCCGTGCCAGGTCCGGAGAAAGAGGGTTGGACATTCAGCCATGCGGGCTGCTCCGAGGGATTTTGCCACAAAGTATCGATAAGGGGAGGAACCAAGATGACCACAAGCCAATCACTGATTGACACAGACCTTTGTTTTCAACGTTTTGGGACAGTTCGAACACTTTCTGTCTTTCAAGCAATATAAAAGCTGTTGTTTTAGAGAGTATTGCTCAGATCATATTGCAATCGCTTCTTTTCAGAACCTGCTTAAATGGAGACCTGTGAGGGCGAGAGTGTGTGATCTCTGCTCTCGAGAACATTACTATTGATAGTTAATTTAGTTTGCATTCGTTATTAAATACTGTTTTACTTTTAAACCTGATCCAGTTCGTTTTTGGTGAGACTTCGCTGTCGAAAGTTGCTGCAGCTGAGGTCCTGCGGTCGCCCCCCCCCCCCTTGCTCCTTTGTTCAAACTTCCACCCTCAATAGTATGTTCCCTGCTGTGTTCCCTGCTACCGTGTATGAATCCCTTGTCCTTTTTTTCCCTAAATTATCAGATTTTTAGTTACTCACTTTTGGACTCGCCTCTGTACGTTTCTGTTTCAGACTGTTCTTTATTAAATTCACTGTTCCATATCCTTCTGCTCCTGAGTCTACCTGCATTTGGGTCCATCCCCTGCTACCTTTTTTGCCCTGACGTAACATTTATCAAACACCTTTACATCATCTGACCAGCAGGTGGCACTATAAGCATGGGCAGTGAGGGTGGTATGAAACTCAGGTGCTGTTCATGCGTTTGCTAGAATAAATCTGCACACAAGTTGACAAAAGTATCTTCCTGCGCTCCTTTCTTCAGTTCTCAACTGGACCAGGTTCCCTGAGGCTTGAGGCCGGTAACATATACTCAGTGTGTTTGTAAGTGATGTAGGCCAAAGACAATTCAACAAATCAGGAAATGATTAGCCTAATACACAAACCCAGCAATGTCCTTGTGAAATCCTACACTCTGACCTGAAATCCCGTTTGGACCTGCAGAGGCGTACGCTGGCAAATATTGCTTGCCTAACTCTGAGGGGATAACAAATACTTTTATGTAAATACTGGAAAAAAACAGAAGCCACCAGCAGCTTGTTTAAAGGCTGACCGGCTCGCATGAGGCAGTCATTGGACCTCCAAGACGTGCAGCTGTCATCTTAGATCTCTGTGTTTCTCTGAAGCTGATCATCTGTAGCATCATGAATCTTTGGCTCAGCAGTCATTTCCTGGTAGCGGGGCTGTTTCTGAGCAGCTCAGCTCTGACACCTGAAGAATGCCAGCCTTTTATCACACCTTTGTCTCTGGCTGACCCCGCCATGGTAAGCCTTCATCTGACTGAGTCTGTCTATTAGGCTTTAACATTGAAGCAGAATTCAGCTATTTGGGGAAGTCTTCCTCAGTTTGTGCCTTTAGCGTTAGCGTTACATTTGAGTCAGAGCTGAGGATACATTCCTCTTGAAGATAAATACACAAGTAAAAATTCTGGAGGTCCAATATTCTGTCCAATTTCCCTTCTTGAATGATGTTTGTGTCTGCTGTCACTAACTGACTTCCTGTTTGTGTCTAGATGTACGGCAGGTGGGACTTCATCAGGGGTTACACTGATAATGAAATATATAACGACATCCTGAAGATGACCGAGAGCATGTGGATGAATGTCACCCGGTCACCATCCAGCAACAATATCCTTTATATGTCTCAGGAGAACAAGATGTGAGTCGTTAACAATTAAACATCAAGCGTATAAAAACACAACATAATACGTTCTGTAAATGATGGATTAATCAAAATATATGTTTAACATTTCTAGCATTGAAATGAGGGCACTTTATTATGTTTTCTCCACTGAAGGGACACACTAAAAAGTTTAGGAGCTATATTTTTAGTAATAGTGAAGTAATGACATCTTGACCTCAGGAGTAGTTTGACAAAACAATTCTAACTCAATGTCCACTTACTAGCCTTTTTTAGAGCTTTCAAGCGGATCACTCAGTCTTCAGCAGTGGGAGGAATCTTAACTTTTTAAGCTGACGTGGATGAGAAGTTATAAAACAGCTGTTAGAATATGAACTCACCTCTTCCTCTTGTCTCTTTACTCAGAAATGGAACCTGCGTGTCCGCAAAGCTCAACGCAACCATTGAAGGCAACACTGGATCATCGTTATGTAAGTTACAACATGATACTGGAGGTTCTACATCTTTGTTGTGTTAGTTCTGTTAGTCAGAGAATCCAGCCGGAGAGATCATGTTTCTGACTGATTACAAGCTGCAAACAAACAAACTCAGGATTTCAAACACGAGACCGGTATTTGAGACCACAGTGTCCCGAAGCGTTGAGTTATTATGTCGACTCATTTGTGAGGTTTGTCTATAGTTTTAACACATTATGTGCCACCATGACAGAACTCGCTGCGAAGACGTCGTGGTCTTCTCACGTATTTTTATGAGCCCAAGTTGTACTTTTTCCTCCAGCGCCATCATCAGGTCAACATTATACTTTGTTGAATGACAAAATTCCTGCAGAACTAATGACATTCCCATCAGCCTCAGCTGTACTTTGTGTTTGCTGATTAGCTAATGTTAGCATGCGAACATGCCATGCTAAGATGGTCAACCTGATAAACATCAGCATCTTAGTTTCATCATTGAGAGCATGTAGCATTTTAGCTCGACCACCACCGTGCATGAGTACGTAGCATGAATTTAGACTATTTCATCTTTCATAATCACAGATTTTTCGAATTTTGTTTCTGTTGTCAGACTTTAACAGCACCTCGGCGTTCCAAATACTACCCGACTTTGACGGCTTTCTTGTCTTCAGCGGTCAAAACACCCTCAGAAACGTGGACAAAATGCTAAGCTTGCTAAAACTCAACAGCAACGCTACAGCGGAGGAGGTCAACGTCCGCACTCTTTATCTGATGGGTAGGAAGGAACAAGCCTGAGAGAAATTATGTATGAATATATATAAAACACATTTCATATCTGAAACATTCATCCTGTTTTGATGTTTTGTCTCCAGGAAATGAAGCGACCCTGAAGGACTCTGACCTGGAACATTTCAAGAAGCAGGCGAGCTGCCTCGGCTTCTTCAAAGAACCCGACTTCATCTACGACCCCAAGAACGGTGCTTCACCTTTTAAACCTGTCTGATTAATCCATGAAATGAAGACGTGTGATGACACACAGAACTGATTTCTTTATCTTTCTCTCTGCAGGTTTCTGTGCTGAAAGCGAGGGGCGTCAGATATTCGGAAACTAAGAACAACGTTCATGAATATTTCAATCTGAAACTAAGTAAAGAGACAAAATGACTCAAAACATTCAACGTGTCGTCTGTTTTTTATTCCTAATCTAATGAAACACAAACAGGTTCTTAAACTGTGGAGCGCCTCCCTGTGGAGGTGTGGAGGGAGAGAGGTGAGGTTAAAGGTTAGACAGGTGCATCAGGTATCAGCAGTTGGAGCTTCAGCCAAGACACAGATAATGGAGCTGGTTAAGACACCTTAAAATCTGCGCCGTTGATCGGTTAAAATGCAGTTCACCCCGTGATTGTCCAAAGTTATTTGTAAATTTATCACAAACTTTTTATCTGTTCACAATTTAACTTAAAGGCAGATTTGTCAAGTTTCATATTCTTTTCAACATGGGAGTGGACAAATATGATCGCAAATGTATATATTATTATTATTATTGGAAATCCAATAACAATACTAAACAAAGACTACCAACCCTGGTAACACTTTATAATAACTACACTATGAAGCATTAGTTAAGTATGAGTAAACACTTAATTCATCATTTATAAAGCATTGTTCCTACATTAACACTCATTAGTATAAAATTCATAACAACAGTTATAAATGTTTTATTCTTGATTATTAAGCTCGTCTATTATGTGTTTCATGATTGTGTTTTCATACTTTATAAATGATGGATTCCCCATTTGTAAATGAAATATTATATATATTACAAACCAATTATTAAGGAGTTGTAGATGATTAATAAGATAATTTATGAAGTGTAAGTAAAGGATTAAGAACTTATAAGGTGGAATTTCAAAGCTTCCAGCTCTTCGGTACGGACCATAGAAATAAAATGGGAGTAGAACGGTCATTCCCATTCAAATCAACATGGCAAGACAGCGGCCATTTTCACTAAACTCACGGTAAGTCCCGGGCTCACTGAGGTGAGGTTTTACCGTAGCGACTAAAGCGATCAGTGGAGTGGAAACGTTAAGGAGCGTAAAGAGTAAAGTAAACTAAACAACTTAATGCTTCAACCTCACACTTGCAGGAAAACACATCGCTATCAACGGACTGGCTCATTTTCTGTAACCAGTGTAGCATAAAAGCACGGTGGAATTAAGGAGCTAGCTAGCGAACTAGAGCACGGCTTGCTAGTTAGCTAGCTAGCTCCTGGTTACAGAATAAGAGCCGAACAGCGTCCGCTGGGTCTAACGCTCCCTCAGCCTCACTCCCCGTTGCTCCAGAGAGGACAAGCTAACGTTAGCATAGCCAGCCATCGGTCTCCGGAACAACACTCGCCATTTTACTTTTGCACGAGACTTAAATATTATTTAAATGTCTGAGGATTTTACAAAGGAGGTCAATTAGTTTTAAGATGTTTTAGAAACAGGAAGTCTTAAAAATATATCTTTATGCATTTAATACTTGACTTGTTTCTTTGCAGGGCTTAAAATAGCCCATGAATATGAGATACGAGTTATTAAATACAATCCCTCCTCGTCATTGTGGAGGTCAGTTTGTGGCGTTTTGTCGGTTTCACTCGTCATGTTTTTGATTATTCACAGTTCATTTTGTTTTTTAAGCCTTCTGGTGTTTCAGAGAATAAAGCAACAAACGCGTCCGTTCATGATCGGAGGTTGAACGGCGTCTGTGGAGGCGCACGCTACATCTGATGTCCGTCCAAAATAAACGTCAATGAGTCCGCTTAGAAATCAAAATGCTGCAGAATCGGCCTGAGAATCCTCCTGTTTCTACATTTTCTTCCATATCAATGATCTAGTGATGGTTGTTTGTCCATCCAGAGCTGGTCAGAGATCAGTCAGCAGACTGTTAGTAGACACAGTTTAACGTCTTAAATACGAGTTGTAGCTCTCAACGATGTACGTCCCGTTGGCATCTTCCCAAAGCATTATGGGTACTGTTGTTGCAAAGCTAAGAGCATGATAATCTGCCAAATAGAAGTAAGACCACAAAGTAGTAGAACTAAATCCATTAATATTAACTTTCTTTCTTATCACCATCAATGTTTTCTTTGGATCACAGGTGACGGATCAACATTCAGGTTCATGTTTCAGTTCAACCAAACAAACAGCTAAAAGAGCTACAATGTGTTCAATGTGTCATCAAGTCAAAGTTTGACCCTGAAGACCTGGTTCCTGAACACAGAACCATGGAGACCTGGGGTACATCCCAAGTCCCCGTTTCCCTCACTTGCGTCCTTTCCTTGCGTCTTAGTCCCTCCCACCAGGAATGCATGGAGAGACTCAAGGAAACCATGCGAGGAGAGAGGAAACGAGGAAACATGTTTTAAGAGACACGAGACGTCCTTTCCTCTGAAGCGTCACGTGAAGAGACGTCTGTTTCTGATGACGGAGGATCAGCTGATCAGCTGTCAGTCGGCTTTAACAGCTGGAGAGACTTTAGAGAAGTTTGTGTCTGTTCACATCATCACTGTACTTAATAATAGTAACTAATAATACTAATAACTAATAAAGACACACAGTTATCATCACTGTACTTAATAATAGTAACTAATAATACTAATAACTAATAAAGACACACAGTTATCATCACTGTACTTAATAATAGTATCTAATAATACTAATAACTAATAAAGACACAGTTATCATCACTGTACTTAATAATAGTAACTAATAATACTAATAACTAATAAAGACACACAGTGATCATCACTGTACTTAATAATAGTATCTAATAATACTAATAACTAATAAAGACACACAGTGATCATCACTGTACTTAATAATAGTAACTAATAATACTAATAACTAATAAAGACACAGTTATCATCACTGTACTTAATAATAGTAACTAATAATACTAATAACTAATAAAGACACAGTTATCATCACTGTACTTAATAATAGTAACTAATAATACTAATAACTAATAAAGACACACAGTTATCATCACTGTACTTAATAATAGTAACTAATAATACTAATAACTAATAAAGACACACAGTTATCATCACTGTACTTAATAATAGTAACTAATAATACTAATAACTAATAAAGACACAGTGATCATCACTGTACTTAATAATAGTAACTAATGATACTAATAACTAATAAAGACACAGTTATCATCACTGTACTTAATAATAGTAACTAATAATACTAATAACTAATAAAGACACAGTTATCATCACTGTACTTAATAATAGTAACTAATAATACTAATAACTAATAAAGACACAGTGATCATCACTGTACTTAATAATAGTAACTAATAATACTAATAACTAATAAAGACACAGTGATCATCACTGTACTTAATAATAGTAACTAATAATACTAATAACTAATAAAGACACAGTAATCATCACTGTACTTAATAATAGTAACTAATAATACTAATAACTAATAAAGACACAGTTATCATCACTGTACTTAATAATAGTAACTAATAATAATAATAACTAATAAAGACACAGTTATCATCAGTAGAGGTGTGTCTCTCGGTTTCCTCTTTAACAAACTGTGTTCTGTTTATAAGATCAGGATCGATTCCTAGGGCGGAATGCGATCGTCTTATTGATGAATTATTTGCGTCTGTACGTTTTTAAATTGTGACTGTGACGTCATCATTAAATAACCCAGAATATGATTATTGTTTCTCTTAAATGATAAAACTCAAACCCTCAGGAATGATCCGCCTCACGTGACTGAATGAAATGATGATCAATGATGTAAAAAGCTCTTTCTCACTTTAATTGTTTCATAATAAAGTTATTGAGCGAAACATCAGATCATGAAAACACAAATCTTTCTAATAAATGAAGAAAGTTGTTTGTGGTCCTTTTGTTGTTCAGACTACAATGAACAATATTTAAACCAGACGGTGAATCAGAAAACATATCAAATATAAACTAGAGTTTAATCTGATCTGTCTTCACTCTGGTGTTAAACTCAGTCAGTCAGTCCATCAGCTGCAGCGTCCAATCACATCACTGATGAACAATGAGGGGGCGTGTCTTAACTTAAAACACTTCCTGGAAGTCTGCTCTCGTGCGTCCTCGCTCATGGCTCCTCAGAGGTCCCTCCTCTCTCCTCCATCCTCACTCCTCCATCCTCCATCCTCACTCCTCCATCCTCACTCCTCCATCCTCCACCATCCTCCACCCTCACTCCTCCATCCTCACTCCTACATCCTCCATCCTCACTCCTCCATCCTCCATCCTCCACCCTCACTCCTCCATCCTCACTCCTACATCCTCCATCCTCACTCCTCCATCCTCACTCCTCCATCCTCCACCCTCACTCCTACATCCTCCATCCTCACTCCTCCATCCTCACTCCTCCATCCTCCACCCTCACTCCTCCATCCTCACTCCTACATCCTCCATCCTCACTCCTCCATCCTCACTCCTCCATCCTCACTCCTCCACCCTCACTCCTCCATCCTCACTCCTACATCCTCCATCCTCACTCCTCCATCCTCCATCCTCCATCCTCCATCATCCATCCTCCATCCTCCATCCTACATCCTCCATCCTCACTCCTCCATCCTCACTCCTCCATCCTCCATCCTCCATCCTCCACCCTCCATCCTCCATCCTCCATCCTCCATCCTCCATCCTCCATCCTCCATCCTCCATCCTCCATCCTCCATCCTCACTCCTCCATCCTCACTCCTCCATCCTCACTCCTACATCCTCCATCCTCCATCCTCCATCCTCACTCCTCCATCCTCCACCCTCCATCCTCCATCCTCCATCCTCCATCCTCCATCCTCCATCCTCCATCCTCCATCCTCCATACTCACTCCTCCATCCTCACTCCTCCATCCTCACTCCTACATCCTCCATCCTCACTCCTCCATCCTCACTCCTCCATCCTCACTCCTCCACCCTCACTCCTCACTCCTCCATCCTCCACCCTCACTCCTCCATCCTCCATCCTCCATCCTCCATCCTCCATCCTCCATCCTCCATCCTCCATCCTCCATCCTCCATCCTCCATCCTCCATCCTCACTCCTCCACCCTCACTCCTCCATCCTCACTCCTCCATCCTCCACCCTCCATCCTCCATCCTCCATCCTCCATCCTCCATCCTCCATCCTCCATCCTCCATCCTCCATCCTCCATCCTCACTCCTCCACCCTCACTCCTCCATCCTCACTCCTCCATCCTCCACCCTCCATCCTCCATCCTCCATCCTCCATCCTCCATCCTCCATCCTCCATCCTCCATCCTCCATCCTCACTCCTCCATCCTCACTCCTCCATCCTCACTCCTACATCCTCCATCCTCCATCCTCCATCCTCACTCCTCCATCCTCCATCCTCCATCCTCCATCCTCACTCCTCCATCCTCCATCCTCCATCCTCCATCCTCCATCCTCCATCCTCCATCCTCCATCCTCCATCCTCCATCCTCACTCCTCCATCCTCCATCCTCCATCCTCCATCCTCCATCCTCCATCCTCCATCCTCCATACTCACTCCTCCATCCTCACTCCTCCATCCTCCATCCTCACTCCTACATCCTCCATCCTCACTCCTCCATCCTCCACCCTCACTCCTCCATCCTCTATCCTCCATCCTCCATCCTCCATCCTCCATCCTCCATCCTCCATCCTCCATCCTCCATCCTCCATCCTCCATCCTCCATCCTCCATCCTCCATCCTCACTCCTCCATCCTCCATCCTCACTCCTCCATCCTCCATCCTCCACCCTCACTCCTCCATCCTCACTCCTACATCCTCCATCCTCACTCCTCCATCCTCACTCCTCCATCCTCCACCCTCACTCCTACATCCTCCATCCTCACTCCTCCATCCTCACTCCTCCATCCTCCACCCTCACTCCTCCATCCTCACTCCTACATCCTCCATCCTCACTCCTCCACCCTCACTCCTCCATCCTCACTCCTCCATCCTCCATCCTCCATCCTCCATCCTCCATCCTCCATCCTCCATCCTCCATCCTCCATCCTCCATCCTCCATCCTCACTCCTCCATCCTCACTCCTCCATACTCACTCCTCCATCCTCACTCCTACATCCTCCATCCTCACTCCTCCATCCTCACTCCTCCATCCTCCATCCTCCATCCTCCATCCTCACTCCTCCATCCTCACTCCTCCATCCTCACTCCTCCATCCTCCATCCTCACTCCTCCATCCTCCACCCTCACTCCTACATCCTCCATCCTCACTCCTCCATCCTCACTCCTCCATCCTCACTCCTCCATCCTCCACCCTCACTCCTCCATCCTCCATCCTCCATCCTCACTCCTCCATACTCACTCCTCCATCCTCCATCCTCCATCCTCCATCCTCACTCCTCCATCCTCCATCCTCCATCCTCCATCCTCCATCCTCCATCCTCCATCCTCCATCCTCCATCCTCACTCCTCCATCCTCACTCCTCCATCCTCACTCCTCCATCCTCACTCCTACATCCTCCATCCTCACTCCTCCATCCTCACTCCTACATCCTCCATCCTCACTCCTCCATCCTCCACCCTCACTCCTCCATCCTCCATCCTCCATCCTCCATCCTCCATCCTCCATCCTCCATCCTCCATCCTCCATCCTCCATCCTCCATCCTCCATCCTCACTCCTCCATCCTCACTCCTCCATCCTCACTCCTACATCCTCCATCCTCCATCCTCCATCCTCACTCCTCCATCCTCCACCCTCCATCCTCCATCCTCCATCCTCCATCCTCCATCCTCAATCCTCCATCCTCCATCCTCCATCCTCCATCCTCCATCCTCCATCCTCACTCCTCCATCCTCACTCCTACATCCTCCATCCTCCATCCTCCATCCTCACTCCTCCATCCTCCACCCTCCATACTCACTCCTCCATCCTCCATCCTCCATCCTCCATCCTCCATCCTCCATCCTCCATCCTCCATCCTCCATCCTCACTCCTCCATCCTCACTCCTCCATCCTCCATCCTCCATCCTCCATCCTCCATCCTCCATCCTCCATCCTCCATCCTCCATCCTCACTCCTCCATCCTCCATCCTCACTCCTCCATCCTCACTCCTCCATCCTCACTCCTCCATCCTCCATCCTCCATCCTCCATCCTCCATCCTCCATCCTCCATCCTCCATCCTCCATCCTCACTCCTACATCCTCCATCCTCCATCCTCCATCCTCACTCCTCCATCCTCCATCCTCCATCCTCCATCCTCCATCCTCCATCCTCCATCCTCCATCCTCACTCCTCCATCCTCCATCCTCACTCCTCCATCCTCACTCCTCCATCCTCACTCCTCCATCCTCACTCCTCCATCCTCACTCCTCCGAGCTAAATAAGAGCTTTGGGACGGCCGTCAATATAGAGCAGAACAACTTCCGGTTCAAGTGAGGAGAGAGGAGCGAGGAGAGAGGAGAGAGGAGAGAGGAAACGACAAATAGGAGGCTTGGGATGTACCCCTGGTTCCTGAACACAAAACCCTGAGGACCTGTATATATTTATAAATATAAATATACACATAAATATTTGCAAATATATATTTAAATATATATATTTATACACTTTAATAGCACAAAGAGAAGGTAAACAGAGGGAATCAAAGGTTTCAATAACACAGAGTTAGATAACACGCTGAGCACACACACACTTTGGACCGGTTATGGCTGCCTCGGGGTCCCTCGGGGTCCCGGGGCCCCTTTATAAGCCGACCCGCCGCTGCTCCTGACAGATCACACAGCAGAGGGTGTGTTTGATTTATGTCTCAGAGCAGGATGACTTCAGTAAAGAGAGCGGTGCTGCTGCTGCTGCTGGTGGCCGCCGTCGGCACCAGCGCGGCCCCGGGCCCCGAGGACTGTCACAGTCTGAAGAAGCTGCCCACATCGGACCTGCACGAGGTGAGTCTGGATCTGGTCTGGAGCCTGAGACCAGACAGATAATACAATATGTCAGGTTCTTTCAACTTTATACAACCGGTGTGTGTCCAAACTACGACCCGAGGGCCAACTGGGGCCTGAGTCTGATATAGAAAGGCCTGCTTTGAATTAAACAAAATAGAAACTTGAATATGTCTCTCTCAATATTTGACCTTTTCTGTTCAGTCTGTTACAGTCTAATATTTGACAGATATAATATTTAAAATGTCTCTTGAGTCATGAACAGAAACAATATTTCTGCCTGTTTTTACTTCATTTATTTACAGATTTAAACTCCGTAACATTGAAACTGGTTCATGAACTGATCACAATCACATTGATTTGCCAAGTCAATAAGAGCGTGGGCACATACCAAGAATCCACTTGTTATGTAAACAATGAGTGAAAAAACCACATGTCCTCAGTGTCCTCAGTGTCCTCTGTGTCCTCAGTGTCCTCTGTGTCCTCTGTGTCCTCTGTGTCCTCTGTGTCCTCTGTGTCCTCTGTGTCCTCGGTGTCCTCGGTGTCCTCTGTGTCCTCGGTGTCCTCAGTGTCCTCTGTGTCCTCGGTGTCCTCTGTGTCCTCGGTGTCCTCGGTGTCCTCGGTGTCCTCTGTGTCCTCGGTGTCCTCGGTGTCCTCGGTGTCCTCTGTGTCCTCGGTGTCCTCGGTGTCCTCGGTGTCCTCTGTGTCCTCTGTGTCCTCGGTGTCCTCAGTGTCCTCTGTGTCCTCAGTGTCCTCTGTGTCCTCTGTGTCCTCGGTGTCCTCGGTGTCCTCGGCGGTAGCTTAAGTTCAGTCTGACTCTGTCCCCCTTTCCTCCTGATCCTCCAGGTCATGGGGGACTGGGTCCTGGTCTGGTCTGTAGCTGACCATCAGGCGGGCACTGACCTGCTGCCGAACGTCTCCAGCTCCCACGTGGAACTCCGGCTCCTCGACGACAAGACCACGGTCCAGTTCAATGAGAGGAACGTGTTACTGTGAGAGCTCGTTAATAAACGTCCTTAAATCCACTTAGACATCACAGAACAAAGACGCTGCAGACCTCCACTGAGAGTCTCCAGAGATCCAGAGATATTCATCTGTTCATCCACAGTTCACTGAACACAAGAGCTGAGAACAAATCAATCGGCATACTTTTAATGTTCACAAACTTAAGAACAATTTAAAAGAAATTGGGGCTCAAGTTGTAGCCAACTGACTCCATTATACTTCCTGTTTACACCCCGCAAAGCCTTCTGGGAACTGTAGTTACACGTCCTCTGACTGGTTTGTGTCTTTTTTTCAGGGACAAGTCGTGTCATAACTACTTCATTAACATGTCGACGACCGACGCTGGAAACCACACGCTGCACAACATCGCCTCCAGTGAGTCAACACACACACACAGTGTTGACGCTGTGATGTTTCTTGTTGTTGTTTTTGTTGTTGTTGACGTGTGTTGTTTGTGTTAGCTGTGGAGAAAGACGGCGTCACCACTGACTACAACGAAACAGGTCACACAGACATCTACAGGGGCTGCTCCGAGTCTGTGACGGTGGTCTACCATTCACCAGGGGGCCGATTCCTGCTGAACTACAGTAAACACACTCACACACACTCACACACACTCACACACACTCACACTCATACACACTCTCACACACACACTCACACACACTCACACACACTCACACACACTCACACTCATACACACTCACACACACTCACACACACTCACACTCATACACACTCTCACACACACACTCATACACACTCACACGCACACACACTCACACACACTCTCACAAACACACTCTCACACACACACTCTCACACACACACTCACACACTCACACACTCACACACACTCTCACACACACTCTCACACACACACTCTCACACACACTCTCACACACACACTCATACACACTCACACACTCACACACTCACACACACTCTCACACACACACTCATACACACTCACACGCACACACACACTCTCACAAACACACTCTCACACACACACTCACACACACTCTCACACACACACTCTCACACACACAGACACACTCACACACTCTCACAAACACACTCTCACACACACACTCACACACACTCTCACACACACACTCATACACACTCACACGCACACACACACTCTCACACACACACTCACACACACTCTCACACACACACTCTCACACACACAGACACACTCACACACTCTCACACACACACACTCATACACACACTCACACGCACACACACACTCTCACACACACACACTCATACACACACTCTCATACACACTCACACGCACACACACTCTCATACACACTCACACACACACACTCTCACACACACACACACACTCACACACACACTCTCATACACACTCACACGCACACACACTCTCATACACACTCACACACACACACTCACACACACACACACTCACACACACACACTCTCATACACACTCACACGCACACACACTCTCATACACACTCACACGCACACACGCACACACACACTCTCACACACACACACTCATACACACACTCACACACACACACTCACACTCACACACATTCACACGCACACACACTCTCTCACACACTCACACACACACTGGTTCATGTCTCATGACATCAGAACCTCTCATGAGCGTCGGTGCCGTGTGTGTTTCAGGGAAGGAGGGCCATCATCAGGACGTGGAGAAGATGAACTCCCACCACGGCGACCTCAGGAAGATGGCCGAGTGTCTGAGATTCCCTCACGACAAACCCTTCATCTACGACGGAGCTGCAGGTCAGCTCTCCTCCCGCAAGTACCACGAGTACATCAAAAAGTACATCACAACTACTTCCTCACAGTCAATGAAACGTCCGTCCTCTCGTCTCCTCACAGATTTTTGCCACAAGAAATCCTCTCCAGAGGCCGCCGTCGGCACCAGCGCGGCCCCGGGCCCCGAGGACTGTCACAGTCTGAAGAAGCTGCCCACATCGGACCTGCACGAGGTGAGTCTGGATCTGGTCTGGAGCCTGAGACCAGACAGATAATACAATATGTCAGGTTCTTTCAACTTTATACAACCGGTGTGTGTCCAAACTACGACCCGAGGGCCAACTGGGGCCTGAGTCTGATATAGAAAGGCCTGCTTTGAATTAAACAAAATAGAAACTTGAATATGTCTCTCTCAATATTTGACCTTTTCTGTTCAGTCTGTTACAGTCTAATATTTGACAGATATAATATTTTAAATGTCTCTTGAGTCATGAACAGAAACAATATTTCTGCCTGTTTTTACTTCATTTATTTACAGATTTAAACTCCGTAACATTGAAACTGGTTCATGAACTGATCACAATCACATTGATTTGCCAAGTCAATAAGAGCGTGGGCACATACCAAGAATCCACTTGTTATGTAAACAATGAGTGAAAAAACCACATGTCCTCGGTGTCCTCAGTGTCCTCTGTGTCCTCAGTGTCCTCTGTGTCCTCAGTGTCCTCTGTGTGACTTTGTGTCCTCGGTGTCCTCTGTGTCCTCTGTGTCCTCTGTGTCCTCAGTGTCCTCAGTGTCCTCAGTGTCCTCTGTGTCCTCAGTGTCCTCAGTGTCCTCAGTGTCCTCTGTGTGACTCTGTGTCCTCGGTGTCCTCGGTGTCCTCAGTCTGACTCTGTGTCCTCAGTGTCCTCAGTGTGACTCTGTGTCCTCAGTGTCCTCTGTGTCCTCAGTGTCCTCAGTGTCCTCAGTGTCCTCAGTGTCCTCAGTGTCCTCAGTGTCCTCAGTGTCCTCAGTCTGACTCTGTGTCCTCGGTGTCCTCAGTCTGACTCTGTGTCCTCAGTGTCCTCAGTGTGACTCTGTGTCCTCAGTGTCCTCTGTGTCCTCTGTGTCCTCAGTGTCCTCTGTGTCCTCTGTGTCCTCAGTGTCCTCAGTGTCCTCAGTGTCCTCAGTGTCCTCAGTCTGACTCTGTGTCCTCAGTGTCCTCAGTGTCCTCTGTGTCCTCAGTGTCCTCTGTGTCCTCAGTGTCCTCAGTGTCCTCAGTGTCCTCAGTCTGACTCTGTGTCCTCAGTGTCCTCAGTGTCCTCAGTGTCCTCAGTGTCCTCAGTGTCCTCAGTGTCCTCAGTCTGACTCTGTGTCCTCAGTGTCCTCTGTGTCCTCTGTGTCCTCAGTGTCCTCTGTGTCCTCAGTGTCCTCAGTCTGACTCTGTGTCCTCAGTGTCCTCTGTGTCCTCAGTGTCCTCTGTCTGACTCTGTGTCCTCAGTGTCCTCTGTCTGACTCTGTCCCCCTTCCTCCTGCAGGTCTATGGGGACTGGGTCCTGGTCTGGTCTGTAGCAGACCATCAGGAGGGCACTGACCTGCTGCTGAACCACTCCAGCTCCCACATGGAGTTCAGACTGCACCAGGACAACACCACGGTCCTGTACAAAGAGAGGGTCTTCTACATGTGAGAGCGTGAACGTCCTCCAGAGAGACGTAGCTCTGTTGTGTCTTCGTGTCCTCTGACTGGTTTGAGTCTTGTTTTTCAGGGACAAGTCGTGTACTCACTACCTCATTAACTTCACGGTTGCTGACGGTGGAAACCACACGATGGACATCATCGCCGCAAGTGAGTCACATCTTCTTGTTCTATTGTTGTTGTTGTTGTTGTTGTTACTGACGTGTGTTGTTTGTGTGTTAGCGTTGGAGAAGAATGGCGTCATCACTGACTTGAAGGAATCGATACAGACAGACTTCTATGAGAGCTGCTCCGAGTGTCTGTTGATGGTCTACCATTCACCAGAGGGCCGATACCTGCTGAACTACAGTAAACA
The DNA here is from genome assembly GCA_032191485.1 of Leptoclinus maculatus. Lineage (NCBI taxonomy): Eukaryota > Metazoa > Chordata > Actinopteri > Perciformes > Stichaeidae > Leptoclinus > Leptoclinus maculatus. The sequence goes on along the minus strand of JAVDOI010000047.1, from coordinate 874,104 downwards.
CACACACACACACACACCTATACACGTGTACCTTACCAACAGTGCACTGTCGTGCTACTCTAACCAAGAGGGAACTTGTGTTTCTGGTCATTTTAAAAATACTAAAATGGGATAGAAAATTTACTTTTATGGTCTTTAACCAGTATATTACACACACACACTCACACACTCTCTCACACACACACACATACACACACACACACACACACACACACACTCTCACACTCACACACTCACACACACACTGGTTCATGTCATGACATCAGAACCTCTCATGAGCGTCGGTGCCGTGTGTGTTTCAGGGAAGGAGGGCCATCATCAGGACGTGGAGAAGATGAACTCCCACCACGGCGACCTCAGGAAGCTGGCCGAGTGTCTGAAATTCCCTCACGACAAACCCTTCATCTACGACGGAGCTGCAGGTCAGCTCTCCTCCCGCAAGTACCACGAGTACATCAAAAGGTACATCACAACTACTTCCTCACAGTCAATGAAACGTCCGTCCTCTCGTCTCCTCACAGATTTTTGCCACAAGAAATCCTCTCCAGAGGTGGCCGTCGCTGCGACTGAAGCCCCGGTTCCTTCCTGAGTGAAGACGTGGGACAAAACCCAACATGTCGGATGTGTCGTCAACCAATAAAATAACAACTCAAACCTGCATCAGTGTGTGTGTGAGTGTGTGAGAGTGTTTTCAACTTCACTTCACGATGTTGATTGTTGCTTTGGTCTTTGAAACTCAACACCGGGTTCAGGTCACTTTATTTGAACTTCATTTGTACTCAGAGGTAGATTTAGTGTGAAAGACGAGGTATCTATCGTCACACACATTTTACAAGCAACACAGACAATAGACAAAATAAAATCCAAGATGCAGCACTTTGGAGTAGTTTCACAGTGTGTTATTAGTACTTTTACTGAAGTACAGGGTCTGAATACTTCACTACACTGTCTGTTAACGTAAAATAAATACCACAGTCTAAAAATACTCCAGTACACGTAAATGTCCTGAAGTCCACTTCTTGACTCTGAAAATGTCATCTTGGTTTAGTAGCACAGCCAGTGTGTGGAGCAGTGGTGGGCCGTCAGGGCCTTCAAGGCCTTCTCTGCTGGCCTAAACACAATCACAAAGTTATAGCTATTTTAGAATTTAATAATTATAATAATAATTAATAATACACTACATGTATTATAATTTATTAAAAAAAAACGCAACAACCGGCAGCGAGCGGTGAACAGCTGTTTGTGTGGCGTCTCTTCCGTCTCTTCCTGTTTCCTTCACCTACACTCCCCTGGGTCCTAAGTCCCTCCATGTACAGCTTCTTATCACCCTCTATGTACCAACGTACATTTATAACAAATACCACACATATTACGGTAATCAGCGTTAAATATGTGTCTGACCAAAATACCAAAGAAATTATTTTTTAGAGTTTTTAAAGTGTTTTTGTTTGTAATATGTATAATAAGCATATCATTTAGTTATCACTACTGAGAATTTAACAAACATAAAAACATGACGTAGATAGGTTTACAGTTTTCAAGGTTTATATTTCAAATTACATCTCTTACACATGAAGATAAAGTTATGAACACCGGCTGAATATCTATTATCAGAATCATTATAACTGTGTTATAACTGCTGCTGTGTAAAGGGAATACTGCTGTTAAAAAGAACCTGATGTGTTTATAAACCAAATGTTATTGCCCTTTTGTTCATATAGCAGTACTTTTTAAATAAAAGTGAGCAATACACTACTTTTGAATTCATTATTGACTTTTGCGCATAACAATGAGATTAATCTCATTGAAATTGTAATCGTTGCCCACCACTAGTTTTGATATTTGAGGTCTGATATTTTTCAGTTTCAGATTTTATATTTTCAGATTCAAATCTTTTTTTTTTTGGTTTCAGACTTTTGACCCTGATCTAACGTGGGGGGCGTGGCATCAACTGAGAGGGGCGTGTCATAATGAGTGACAGCATAACAAATAAGGCTGAGGAACTTCCTTTTGCACGTCAGGACCGCTACGGGCCTCCACCAGAGTTTCCTCTGGCTTCGCCCTGCCCAGACATAGTTCACCATCTTTCGGGTCCTATCGCACACACTCACGCTCCACCTCCCCGGCCGACGCCGCGGGATCGAGATCCCACCCGGCACGCTGGCCCTCACGTTCATTGCGCCACGGGGTTTGCTTCACCCTCTGATTCGCGCGTGCGTTAGATAGACTCCTTGGTCCGTGTTTCAAGACGGGTCGGGTGGGTTACCGACATAGACAGACTCCTGACGCCTTTTACTTGAGCCGATCCCCGCCCTGGCGACGCGGTTGGGGCGCATTGAGGACAGTCCGCCCCGGTCAACCGGCCCGTCTCGCCCGCACCGTCGAGGAGGTGGAGCGTGAATGTGTGCGATAGGACCCGAAAGATGGTGAACTATGTCTGGGCAGGGCGAAGCCAGAGGAAACTCTGGTGGAGGCCCGTAGCGGTCCTGACGTGCAAATTGGTCGTCCGACCTGGGTATAGGGGCGAAAGACTAATCGAACCAGTAGCTGGTTTCCTCCGAAGTTTCTTTCAGGATAGCTGGGGGAGTCCCCCCCCACTGCATTCACGTGAATATGGTGTATAGAAAGTGTTCAATCATAATTCTCACGGTGCCTAAGTTACCTGAAGGTCCGCAACGTGGTTGAGGACGGTCCTCAGCCTTCTTTGATATGCTGTCACTTATGATGACACGCCCCTCTCAGTTGATGCCACGCCCTCCACGTTAGATCAGGGTCAAAAGTCTGAACTGAAAAAAAACGATCTGAAAGTGATTAAAAGATTTGAAACCGAAAAAAAAAAGATTTGAATCTGAAAATATAAAATCGGAAACTGAAAAATATAAGACCTCAAATATCAAAATATATATGAAAGTGAAAAATGAAAAACAAATGTATTCAAAAAAAATTCCAGAACTGAATCAAAATTATATTCAACCCCAAAACAACTTTTCATTCACTTATTTTTATTTTGAAAACATTGCTGTATTTTTCAATGTTCAAGACCACAACTTGAACTTTCAGGTTCAAATTTTTTTTTCAAATGAACAAAACTTTTGACCTGGATTTAGCGCCATACAGGCGGCGATAAAGCTCCGCTCCGTGACGTCAACGCGGTTCACCGGAACAAGAAGACGCTGTGTCGTCACTTCCTGCAGTTAATATTTTCAACATGGAGTCGAGCGGCTTGAAGTTGAGTTTCTGGGAGAACGGACCGAAGCCCGGACAGTTCTACTCTTTCCCCGGCGGCAACAGCAGCGGAACGGGGACATCATGCGGGCCGGTCAAACACACGCTGTGAGTGATCCGGTCTGACAGAACCGAACCCGAACCTCCTCCGACTCGGTTTCGGTTCTCGCTCCGCCGCAGTGCTGTATCATCATGGAGTAACGAGAGCTAACTGTTGCTAAGCTAACTGTCACGTTTACGTCTTTTTAAACGTGTTTACGACTCGGTAGAGATACTTTGGGACTCGTGTGATTAACGTAAAGAATAAACTATAATCCTTTTATAGCTTTAAATATCTTAGTTTGTTCTTTCTTCCTGTTCTGCTGACTAACTGTTAGCTTTGTGAGCTAGCCACCGACAGCTAACGTACAGATTTACATTAATTTAAACAAACAAAGGTTATTAGAATATCTGAGTAATAAAACATTATTTATATTAAATCTATAATAATAATAACAATCAAGAAAATACATTTAAGTACATACATATATGTAAACATAAACAATATATTAAATACATACAATTTAAATGAAATGTAACTATATTTACAATTATTATATATATATATAATGTGGATCTATATCTATATCCACATATTGATATATTTTTAAAGATTTACTTCAGTTTCCAGACCTGAAAACACAATTTTAAGATAATGTATTTAAGAGAGTTAATGTTAATTAGTTCTTCATGTTATTGTTAATTACTTTTATTTAAATGTTTAATGTTTTATTTTAGATGTTTTATTAAGAAGGCTCCAGTTTAATCAAATTATTTTTTTTATTTTAATAATTAAAAAGTGCAGAAAGTGTTTCATAATCAGTCACTAAACAGTCGACTTTATGAAGACGTTGCTGCTAATTGATCAGAAAAATAAGAATATGAAATGTTTTAAAGTTTCACCCGTTCACAACCAACAAGAGAAGCGTTTTAAATTGAAATCTCCATCAAATAAATATGTATGAAGTGAGAATCTAAGACGTAAAATAGTGCAGAGGTTATAATAAACAGAACGCATCGATCTCGTATTTCTGAGATGAACCGGTGAACCTCTTGTGTATTATATATTATTATTCATGTATATATTATAACTAATGTATTGACCCGGCTCTCCCTGCAGGAACCCCATGGTCACCGGGACGTCGGTGCTCGGCGTGAAGTTCACCGGCGGCGTCATGATCGCGGCGGACATGTTGGGCTCCTACGGCTCTCTGGCTCGCTTCAGGAACATCTCGCGCCTCATGAAGGTGACGCAACCTCAGCTGTAGTAACACGTACATGTGTGTGTATATATATGTATGTATAAGTACTGTCTGGGGTCGTTTAGAGCAGTGATTCTCAACTGGTGGGTCGGGGCCATTGCTTGGCAAAAAAAAATAAAAAATCCTGTGCTTTTCTGTGATATTTTATGCAGCGGAGTGCCGTATATTCACACTCCTTAACAATATTTGGCGTTAATGCCTTGTAATGCTAATATCAGCAGAGGATAAACTGAAAACTATACCTCTGTCAAATGACACTATAAGTAGACAAATTGAAGACATGTCGGATGACATCAAACAACAGACCACAGCTCCAATTTAGGCAAGTGGTCCTTCTGCATTACAAATGGACGAATCTACAGACATCACAAACAAAGCAGTTTTACTGGTTTACGTGAAACATGTGGGACGGGGACTGACGGGAACAATTTCTCTGCACAAGAGAGCTCCTACACTACGACTGCAGAGGACATGTTCAGCTCAGGTTCAAACTGAACCATCTTTACATTAAAGAGATTTGAGAAGTTGACCCCTTAAGTTGTCATTAAGGAGTGATGGTGGGTCCTTGTCATTAAGGGGTGATGGTGGGTCCTTGTCATTAAGGAGTGATGGTGGGTCCTTGTCATTAAGGGGTGATGGTGGGTCCTTGTCATTAAGGAGTGATGGTGGGTCCTTGTCATTAAGGAGTGATGGTGGGTCCTTGTCATTAAGGAGTGATGGTGGGTCCTTGTCATTAAGGAGTGATGGTGGGTCCTTGTCATTAAGGGGTGATGGTGGGTCCTTGTCATTAAGGGGTGATGGTGGGTCCTGGCTTGTCATTAAGGGGTGATGGTGGGTCCTTGTCATTAAGGGGTGATGGTGGGTCCTTGTCATTAAGGGGCGATGGTGGGTCCTTGTCATTGAGGGGCGATGGTGGGTCCTTGTCATTGAGGGGCGATGGTGGGTCCTTGTCATTGAGGGGTGATGGTGGGTCCTTGTCATTGAGGGCTGATGGAGGGTCCTTGTCATTAAGGGGTGATGGTGGGTCCTTGTCATTGAGGGGTGATGGTGGGTCCTTGTCATTAAGGGGCGATGGTGGGTCCTTGTCATTAAGGGGCGATGGTGGGTCCTTGTCATTGAGGGGTGATGGTGGGTCCTTGTCATTGAGGGGTGATGGTGGGTCCTTGTCATTAAGGGGCGATGGTGGGTCCTTGTCATTGAGGGGTGATGGTGGGTCCTTGTCATTGAGGGCTGATGGAGGGTCCTTGTCATTAAGGGGTGATGGTGGGTCCTTGTCATTGAGGGGTGATGGTGGGTCCTTGTCATTAAGGGCTGATGGTGGGTCCTTGTCATTAAGGGGTGATGGTGGGTCCTTGTCATTAAGGGGTGATGGTGGGTCCTTGTCATTGAGGGGTGATGGTGGGTCCTTGTCATTGAGGGGTGATGGTGGGTCCTTGTCATTAAGGGGTGATGGTGGGTCCTTGTCATTGAGGGGTGATGTGGGTCCTTGTCATTGAGGGGTGATGGTGGGTCCTTGTCATTGAGGGGTGATGGTGGGTCCTTGTCATTGAGGGCTGATGGAGGGTCCTTGTCATTAAGGGGTGATGGTGGGTCCTTGTCATTGAGGGGTGATGGTGGGTCCTTGTCATTAAGGGGCGATGGTGGGTCCTTGTCATTAAGGGGCGATGGTGGGTCCTTGTCATTGAGGGGTGATGGTGGGTCCTTGTCATTGAGGGGTGATGGTGGGTCCTTGTCATTAAGGGGCGATGGTGGGTCCTTGTCATTGAGGGGTGATGGTGGGTCCTTGTCATTGAGGGCTGATGGAGGGTCCTTGTCATTAAGGGGTGATGGTGGGTCCTTGTCATTGAGGGGTGATGGTGGGTCCTTGTCATTAAGGGCTGATGGTGGGTCCTTGTCATTAAGGGGTGATGGTGGGTCCTTGTCATTAAGGGGTGATGGTGGGTCCTTGTCATTGAGGGGTGATGGTGGGTCCTTGTCATTGAGGGGTGATGGTGGGTCCTTGTCATTGAGGGGTGATGGTGGGTCCTTGTCATTGAGGGGTGATGGTGGGTCCTTGTCATTGAGGGGTGATGGTGGGTCCTTGTCATTAAGGGGTGATGGTGGGTCCTTGTCATTAAGGGGTGATGGTGGGTCCTTGTCATTGAGGGGTGATGGTGGGTCCTTGTCATTGAGGGGTGATGGTGGGTCCTTGTCATTGAGGGGTGATGGTGGGTCCTTGTCATTGAGGGGTGATGGTGGGTCCTTGTGATGGTGGGTCCTTGTCATTGAGGGGTGATGGTGGGTCCTTGTCATTGAGGGGTGATGGTGGGTCCTTGTCATTGAGGGCTGATGGTGGGTCCTTGTCATTGAGGGCTGATGGTGGGTCCTTGTCATTAAGGGGTGATGGTGGGTCCTTGTCATTGAGGGGTGATGGTGGGTCCTTGTCATTAAGGGCTGATGGAGGGTCCTTGTCATTAAGGGGCGATGGAGGGTCCTGGCTTGTCATTGAGGGGCGATGGAGGGTCCTGGCTTGTCATTGAGGGGCGATGGAGGGTCCTTGTCATTGAGGGGCGATGGTGGGTCCTTGTCATTGAGGGGCGATGGAGGGTCCTTGTCATTAAGGGGCGATGGAGGGTCCTGGCTTGTCATTGAGGGGTGATGGTGGGTCCTTGTCATTAAGGGGCGATGGAGGGTCCTTGTCATTAAGGGGCGATGGAGGGTCCTTGTCATTAAGGGGCGATGGAGGGTCCTTGTCATTAAGGGGCGATGGAGGGTCCTGGCTTGTCATTGAGGGGTGATGGTGGGTCCTTGTCATTGAGGGGCGATGGAGGGTCCTTGTCATTGAGGGGCGATGGTGGGTCCTTGTCATTGAGGGGCGATGGAGGGTCCTGGCTTGTCATTGAGGGGTGATGGTGGGTCCCACAGCCAGACCAGTTGAGAACCACTGGTCTAGAGTAAAGGAAGATAAACATTAAATATACAAGTTTCACTGCTCTGTTTTTCTCTGTGACATTGTTCAAGTTCTTCGGTTTAAAAATATCAGAACAACATTAAGACGTGAACTCAACATGATGAACGTTTAACCTCGAGTGTCAAAGTGTATTCCTCAATATATATATATATATATATATATATATATATATATATATATATATATATATATATATATATATATATATATATATATACATATACATATACATATATTTTGATTTATGAGTGAAGTAAATTAATAATAAATAATAATGATAAAAAATCTAAAATAAGTTTTTGTTTCTGCCTTCAGGTGAACGACAACACCATCCTGGGAGCTTCAGGAGATTACGCCGACTACCAGCATCTCAAACACATCATTGAACAGATGGTGTAAGCTACAAACATGATCCACCGGCCTCCTGATGCTGTGTTGATGATGCT
>JAVDOI010000047.1:856182-861182 GCA_032191485.1 Leptoclinus maculatus | reverse complement strand
ATGAATAAGACGATCGCATTCCGCCGTAGAAATCGATCCTGATCTTATAAACAGAACACAGTTTGTTAAAGAGGAAACCGAGAGACACACCTCTACTGATGATAACTGTGTCTTTATTAGTTATTAGTATTATTAGTTACTATTATTAAGTACAGTGATGATAACTGTGTCTTTATTAGTTATTAGTATTATTAGTTACTATTATTAAGTACAGTGATGATGTGAACAGACACAAACTTCTCTAAAGTCTCTCCAGCTGTTAAAGCCGACTGACAGCTGATCAGCTGATCCTCCGTCATCAGAAACAGACGTCTCTTCACGTGACGCTTCAGAGGAAAGGACGTCTCGTGTCTCTTAAAACATGTTTCCTCGTTTCCTCTCTCCTCGCATGGTTTCCTTGCGTCTCTCCATGCATCCCTGGTGGGAGGGACTAAGACGCAAGGAAAGGACGCAAGTGAGGGAAACGGGGATGCAATGAAGAGACTTGGGATGTACCCCTGGTCATGTAGGGTCAAAGGTCACAGCAGGCTGTTAACAGTCACATTAGTTTAAATGTTTGAGTGTTCAGGTACAGACGTAGGAGGGTTTGAGCACAGAATAACTTAATATTGATTTAAAGTAAAAGTACAATATTTACTGTTTGGTGTTACATTTTAAAATGAGTAAGATTAATTTGATTCCAGAAAAAACAGAATTTGTTAATTGCAATAGGATTGAATTTGAAACAATTTAATATATATATATATATATTATATATATATATATTTCATATATATTATATATATATATTGTATATAAGTGTTCCTGATGAATTGTCTTCTTGAGATCTCATAGATGTAATTATAATGAACTTTTCTTGGTTTGTTTCTCTGCAGCGGGTTTGAATGAAGACGAGCGGCGACTGATGAAGTCTTTCTGTCTCAGTTTAATCTTTTTCTGATGTTCATTGTAACTTTTGTATAATGGAAAATAAATGTGGTGAATCCAAAAATGTAGTGTTTTATACAGATTAATGTTGTCAACTCTTGAAAACCTTAAACTGTAAATTAAAAAGTCCGCTTTTCCAAAATAAAACGTTAACATTTCTGCCCATTTAATGATGTACATCACACTATATTATATATGAACTACATCCTGTGGTTAATGTCAAGGTTTCTTACAGGCTGGTCATGTGTCATAACTGGATACATGTTTTTATAATTAACATATAGTCCACAATAAAAATGTTTTCCTGTAAGAAAAAGTTTAATTTCACCCTATAAAGTGGATAATGAATAACACAACTTGTATATTTAATAAATTGTTTTTGTATAAATATATTTATAGTTATAGCCTCTGAAAGTGTCTGTACTCCTAGACTGTAATAATAATATGATCAACATAAAGACACGTTTAATAGTATTTATTAAATGTAATTTTCGCTTTCACTGTCTGAACAGGCGGCTGCTGCTATGCAGATTTCAAGAAATAAATGCATCTGTGTTGTAACTGGGCAGACCAGGTAAACGCGTCCAATCAGAATAAACCCTGTCAGAAAAATAATTCCGCTCGACGAATGGAATCCCCCCCGCTTTTGGTATCCGGGTAGATTAGTGACCGTTGACCAATCAGAATAGACGTTGGCTTTGTAGTCAGGCAGACATAACAAAGTCGGCCAATCACAAAAAAATCTGAAAGGGGATTTTTGCTGTATCTTGGCTCAGGTACTTTCTTTTTCTTTTTAAAAATAAATACTCAAATGCGACTCACCGAATCGATCATACATTAATACCAGAATAAATAAACTGTTATCGGAAAATATTTAGAAATTACAAACTGCGTGTAAAAACACGTTTTAATGGGTGTTTGCTAGCTAACGCTACCTGCTAGCAAACCAGCTAGGATAGTTAGCCGGTTAGCAGCGATCCTCGTAGCTAGCTAGCAGCAAAACGCGGCAAAATGTTGAAGACAAACTAATATGACTTTACTCCACCGCGAGACGTAGTATTCTCGGGTCTCTACGTGCTTTTTAAGTTGTTGTTCAATCTGTTCGCATTCAACCCAACCGACGTGCTAAAGTGTTGCTACCTCGGTTTAGCTAATGTGTTGTCTGCTAGCCAGTTAGCTTCGGCAGTAACATGTTGAGCTGGGTCAGTGTGTGTGTGTGTGTGTGTGTTGTAATAGTAAATGGCAGCAGCCACATGACCACCGGCTCTCCGCGCGCTGTAAACACGCGGCCGTCAGACATGACACATCGGCGGGTAACGGCTGTTTAACGGCCGTTTGTCACTAGCTACCCGTTAGCCTCTCTGTGTGTGTGTGTGTGTGTGTGTGTGTGTGTGTGTGTGTGTGTGTGTGTGTGTGTGTGCGTGAGTGTAGTAGTAACGTGTAACGGTCTCGGTGACAGCCGGTCATGTGTCACCACCGGTCGACACACCGGGACTGTTTGTATATATTTTAACCGGCTGTCAGCGCAGAATAAACGAGCTGAAAAAGTGTGATCTTTAAAACTGTGGTGTGATGTTAACATTCAGTGAGACAGGTGGGAGGGGCCTGTCTGTCTGTCTGTCTGTCTGCAGTATTATTGTCCTCGTGTTGAGACAAAGCATTACGTCATCAGTGTTTTTAAGTAAATGAGTCCAGTGGTGGAATGTGACAGTACATTTACATGTACAAGTATGAGGTACTTTATATTGTACTACATCTCACAGGGAGACGTTGTACTTTTTTACTGGACAACATTTATCTTTTAGTTACTTTACAGATTCTGATTGATACGAAACACATTTAAGAGTTTATGAAATATAAGATATAATATAAGATGTTTGGTTTTATTTTGTGTTACAATCAAACCTGAAACCATCAGTCCAATAATTAATCAGTCTATTTACAGAAGATTAATGTTGAATTAATGTTAAATTAATGTTAAATTAATGTTAAGTTAATGTTAAATTAATGTTAAGTTAATGTTGAATTAATGTTAAGTTAATGTTAAATTAATGTTAATGTTAAATGAATGTTAAGTTAATGTTAAATGAATGTTAAATTAATGTTAAGTTAATGTTAAATTAATGTTAAGTTAATGTTAAATTAATGTTAAATTAATGTTAAGTTAATGTTAAATTAATGTTAAGTTAATGTTGAATTAATGTTAAGTTAATGTTAAATTAATGTTAATGTTAAGTTAATGTTAAATTAATGTTAAGTTAATGTTAAATTAATGTTAAGTTAATGTTAAATTAATGTTAATGTTAAGTTAATGTTAAATGAATGTTAAGTTAATGTTAAATGAATGTTAAGTTAATGTTAAATTAATGTTAAATTAATGTTAAGTTAATGTTAAATTAATGTTAAGTTAATGTTAAATTAATGTTAAGTTAATGTTAAATTAATGTTAAATTAATGTTAAGTTAATGTTAAATTAATGTTATGTTAATGTTAAATTAATGTTATGTTAAGTTAATGTTAAGTTAATGTTAATGTTATGTTGATGTTGAATTAATGTTAAGTTAATGTTGAATTAATGTTAAGTTAATGTTCATGTGAAAAATTTCAAACTTCCAGCTTCTAAAATGTGAAGATAGGAAGATTTTACTTTAAATAATTGTAATAACTTTTTTCAGGCATTTTTCACATAATTTATGGATTTTATTTAATTTTTTTCACATATTTTTACTAATACTTTTTTATTTGTTTTCCATTATGTTTCACATATTTAATGTAATATTATTAATGTTGAGGTTTGGACTAAACATTATGAAGGTGTCACTTTGGGTTATTGTGACAAACATTTCTCACTATTTTCACAAACCAAACAATAATAAATCGATTGATGGAGAAAATAATCATAATTAATCGATGATTAGTTTATAAAATGAGCTCCAACTTCTCCAATACAATAAAGTAAATAAAGTTCTGCTGGTTTGAACAAAGTTTAATTTTGATGATGAATCTTCTGTCAATCCTAATAATAAATGATATATTATTTAATAATAAATGATATATTATTTAATAATAAATGATATATTATTTAATAATAAATGATATATTATTTAATAATAAATGATATATTATTTAATAATAAATGATATATTATTTAATAATAAATGATATATTATTTAATAATAAATGATATATTATTTAATAATAAATGATATATTATTTAATAATAAATGATATATTATTTAATAATAAATTATATATTATTTAATAATAAATGATATATTATTTAATAATATATAATTTATAATTTAATAATAAATTATATATTATTGTTCCTCCTCAGATGCTGCTGCCGCTCAGCGCCGGTTAGTCGGTCCAGATGTCGGAGGACCAGCGGGGGGGGGGCGGTCTGGAGGGGGGGGAGGAGGGGGGGGGCGACACGGAGCCCAGCATGCTGCTGCAGAAACTCAAGAGCAACATCTCGTGAGTAGAATCAGAGGTTTCCATGTCCTCCAGCTCTTCTTCAAACACTGTTTCCTAACAAGCGTTTGTAGCTGCAGTTAAATGTTTAAATGTTTAAATATAGTTTTATGTCTCCGTCTGTTTCCTCCTGTGAAATGTTAGGAAACAAAGTTTAAACAAGAAAACATCAGTAAAATATTTGAATTCATTACAAAACTTCTGAGAACACGACTGACACGTATACTATTAATAAAACATATAATCAAAACAAATCAAATGTCAAAATGATTTGTGATTTATTTTGAAATGCTTCTCAAACAGGAAGAGTTCCTCCTTTACGTAAATAATATAATTTAGTAGATCAGTATTTGTGTTGTTAGTCTCAAACAGCTGATCTGTGTCATGTGACTTGTTTCACTTTAAGAACAAATATTATTGAATATTCAATGCATTACCCAGCCCTTGTATGGGATTGTAGTCCCCTGGTGATATAGTTATGTAGATTTGTGTGTCGTCTGCATAATTATGATAACACACTTTGTTGTTTTCCATAATCTGCGCTAGTGGAAGCATGTAGATGTTGAACAGAAGAGGCCCCAGTATTGAACCTTGGGGAA